>VDFB02269051.1:0-37412 GCA_007258455.2 Sequoia sempervirens | reverse complement strand
CATCTTATGTTTTATTTGCATTTTAATAAAGTTATATCTTTCTCATGTTGGGACGACTTGGTAAAGGAGGCAAATGAAACTCAAATGCAAATCATGAAAGGTGAATGTGAATCTCAGTTTGGGCGCCCTAATTGGAGGGAAAAGGATTTGAACTTGAAGAGATGCTATAAATAAGAGTGTCAAGCTTCATTTCAGACTATCCATTTGCAAATACAACGAAGTGCTACCGAAATTTCTACAGGCCCTTGCTTCAAGGAATGCATACCTCCTAGCGCCCTTAATTTCATGCTTACAAGATAGCACCTAGCTAAGTTTGAGACTGTTCTTTAGACTGAAGAGCAAATTGAGCATATTGAAGATGAAGTTTTTTTATGTTTTCTGAGTTTTGGTGTGTTGGTGTGGTGCTTGGGTGAAGCACATTTTCACTCATTGCTCCTTCCTCAATTTTTGTTTGGTTCTGGGCATTGGCTATATCTTCTTCACTACCCTAGGCGTCCCTTCTTGCAATTTTTCAGATTTTATTGTGGTGATTTGGATTTTATCTTGCTAGTTGCCCTATCTAGGAGGCTGTACCATCTTAATGATGAGCATTGGGAAACGTTCAGATTACTTGGGAGCTGATTGGTGTCGTTTCTTAGTTGGTACTTGATTGCCCCACCTCTATGCTTCATTTGCACTTTGTTTCATGTCATTTAGAGGAGTATTGGAAAAGTTGTGAGCATTTTAGTGTGTTTTGAGCTTGCTGGTCTGAGTTTTCTGAGCACTGCAACTTCATATCAGATTGGTAATAAGCTTCAGTTTTGGCTTATTTTCTTAGTAGATTAGCTTGCTTAGCTTTGGAGTTCATTTCTTCTCGGTTTGGTGTGTATTGGGCATCTCATAATCATAGTTATTTGCAGATTGCTTCACTTTGTAAGGTTGTTATCAGTAGTACTGACTTAGTCATTTCATTTTGGCACTTTACCTTTTGTATTCCCACTATTAGTGGAAGAGACTAGCCTCGCCATCTTTATATTTCAGTTTTGCTCATTACTTTATTCGCACCGTTTGGTGGAAGAGACTGGCCTTGCCGTCTATTTATGCATGCAAAGTGTTTGTTGAAATGTCTATGATATCTCTATGCATTGTGGATTTACTTGTTGAACCAATATTGTCAAAAATTGCACTTTGAATGATCCCATACCAAAACACATTGAAAATACATTGAACTTCAATTAAATACAAAGTGTTTGACAAAATGGTGATTTATTATGTTCTTTGAGCCAACAAGCAATGAAATAGATATGCTCAAGCCTTGTGATAAACATGGCTGGAAAGGTTTCTACTGAAATCGAAGAAGTTATCTTGACCCATTTGAAGGTTGATTCATTGGAGGGATTCAAGATACCTATGAAGTGTAAACAGGTTTTAAATAACTTGAAGTTTTACTGACGAATAAATGCATTTTTTAAAATATTAAATGCAATCAGTGTGTTTCATAATCTTGGATTTTGTGCTAACTACAGGTAACAAATAAAGTACTGTGTTTTTCTTCTAATATAGTGAAACTCTACAAGTTGAGAACCTCTGACATTGACTTATTTTAATTTAGAAACACTCACTAGATAGCATGATTTTCCTTTGTTTGTCATTCAATCTTTATTGGAAAAGGAAGCTATGTATGTAGAATAACAGGTATTTCTATGTCCAACCATGTGATTGTGTTTCTGTCATGCAAGGGGTGGTGTCGAAGGTCAGGGGGAAAGAAAGATGGACAAACCATTATCTGTGCAAAGGTTTGGAGGTGGGCAAACAAGCTTGAGGTTATGTTTCTTTGCAATCTTATCAAGCTGCATTCGTACATATTTATTTGAAGCAACGCCTCCTGATAAAACCTGTAAAATGCAAGCATCAGTTAGAATGCATGGCTCAATGATTTACATATTTAAAGCAGTAAAGTTTCTAAATAATCTTGTATAATCATACCATACATAAACCATACCAAATTTTTAATAGATGGTTCCATCTTCTGGGCCCATTCAATTGCTCGCTCACATTTGTGCTCCAAATGTAAAACAGCAACTCTCTTAACATAGCAATCAGGAATAGCCGTGGTTAGAGAAAATTGTCCTCTCATCATCTTACCTAGGTGCTTATATAATCAGTATTACTATGATAAATATGACATTTTCAAAAGAAATGCTGAAAAGTGTATCATCCTTTTTGCAAAATTTAATTTCAGTGCATGGATTCAAGAATGTAACTGTGTTTTCTAATATAGATTGGTCCTTAAGTATATGAACAGAGTTAAAAGAAAAGCTGACACCTGGAAAGAAGCGGCAATATTTGCCCGTAGTTTTCGGTCCTCACTGCTTGCAGAAATAATAGGAACACTGATTGCATTGCTGAAACAGAAATAATCAACCTACAATGAGATTCTCTTTACTTTGAAGAAATGTTCTGCAGAAATTCCTGTTTGACGCATACCACAAGGCTAACATCATACAGAACAAATTCCTAAAGTCATGTTATTTTCCATTATGTGCAAGATAACCATGTCAATCTATTAGATGTTTCAAATAAAACTTAAACTGAAGTAGAGTAGGAATATTTTTCTGTATCATTTCAAACATCTTCCTTTTCATCCACAACATGGGAGTTTGATTGTCTAATAGCTCCCTCCTTCATAGGAATTCTATAAATCTTACCTCATTCATTGGCTCTTTGTAGATCCCTGCACATGTTTTTCCCATGAGAATGAATGGGCATGAGCTGAGAGGATCTACCTCTTGGAAGCCTCTAGATAAAGTGAAATGCTGACACAATTTTCCATTAAGAGAGATTGCATTTTAAGAGAAATGACACATCTCAACAAAATTTCAGGAAACATACCGAGAGGCATTGTGACAGCACATAAACAAAAGCAAATCCATTATATTCTTTCTCAACATTCTTGCTAGAAGAAAGGGCAAAATCCTCAAAACTATAGAGTTCAAAGAAGGAAATTTTCCTACAAATTATTTGGACTTTCCTCTTCATCTAAAAAATGTCTTCTAAGCTATGGACTAGCACCAGCGCCAAGATTCAAAGTAAAATATCATGGCAAACAAAAAACTGGCTCAGTTTGCAATACAGATTCAGATAATCAAAGTTGTAGAAGTTGTTCATATAGCCATGCTCTCCCTCTTTTCTCTTGTACTAAAAACAGAAAGCCACATAAAGCAAACACAAAGGAATTTCCTTTTGTAGGGACCAAAGAAAAGTTTCAAGCAGCACTCAGTTGCATGGTCAATAATTACCCTTATATCAATAAGGGTCTCAACATCAAAAACCTGAATCTTTTTAACCGAACTCTTGCACTGAGAGCTATGTGGAAATTTCATCATGCACACTGCATGCCTCAGAGTGCAATTCAACTTGATAAAGACCAGACTGATAACACAAGAGCTCATTTAGAAACAGTGGAAAAATCAAATGGTTAGTACTTCCAAACATATCAGGAATAGGGGTGAAATGGTTTTACAAATTATTTGGAAAATAAGAAAGGGAGACAAAATTAAGATTTGAGATCATAGGTGGAATGCCTATGCCCTTCTTATCAATAACATTGATCACAATCTCCTAAACTAGTTAGAATCTCAGAGGTACATTACAATTGCTGATCATTATAGACAAAGTCAGCAAGGTACCTCAACATGGAAAACCTTTTTTTTTCTGCAAGGAACTAGAGAATTTCTAGGTTCACTCACAACAACTCCAAGAAGTGCCAGACCCATCTTCCCTTAAATGTTAAAGATAAAGTTATTGGGCCATATACCAATATGTAATATGTAAGAGCTGCCTCTTCTCATCAAATGCTCAATGAAACAACTCAAAATACTAATTAAAAATGGAAATGGATACAAGGTTGTCCAATATGGCTAGAAATCAATCCTTTTTAGGATTTTTAGTGCATGGAAGAATCCGAACATTTGATAAGTTGCAAAAAAAGGAATAATGACACTTTCCCTTTTCCTAAATTGTGTTTGCATTTTAATTTGCATCTTTCAATGTGATACAATGTGAAACAAATGTGTGGTAGAGCTGTTCTTTAAATTAGAAGTGGAAACTCCCTTTAAAATAAAAAGTTAACTTAAATTGTACGACATATGCTTGCTTATTTATGAACTTTACGAATGGTTTCCTTAAGTTATTCATGTTAATTGTAATGAACAACCCCAATTATCTTTTTTAAATTATTAGCTCAAAACAGAATGGAATGCTTAGAAACTTCCTTTCCACTTTCTATCACTAAGTTCCCAGTGTGGGCGAGGTGAGAGCATATAGCGTACAGGATTACAAATTCTTTTGAAAATAAGCAGCTAAAAGTAGTATCCACTTATTCAGTGGGGTTAGCCAGCACTTTTGCCTTTCAATGGGAAAGCTTATACAATAATGGAAATACAAGCAACCTCTTCCAATTTTCAGTGGTGAGTGAGTACAACAAAAGAGAAACTCTTCCACTTTTCCATGGTGAGTGAGTGCCATAAGCCACCTGTTCAATGAGGTAAGTATCAACAAATAACAAGAGCAAGTCACTGGTGGTACTACCATCCAGTGTTCAATCCAAGGTGTAAGAAAGGAATGACTTTGACAGTATGACCATCCAAAGCACTTATAATTTTAGTCCATAAGCATATTTAAGCTCAATATAAACATGTCAAACAATGATATATCTACTGTCATAAAGTGTTGATAAAGATTAACAATGCTGATACAATATAAACTGCTGTAATATCCCCAAATGTTGCCAAATATTATGTAATTATCTGAAATCAAGTTCTCAACAAGAGATATACCTTAAACAGATGCAAATGGTGAAGGTTGCAGGTCTGATATCCTTTGCAACTTGTTGTTTCAGGGATAGATAGCGAAGGATTTCACTCAGAAATAACCATCATTTCATTCCCAAACACCACCAAACACTTTCTACACGGAAAGAGCACTTCAAACATCATAAACAAACACCCACAAAGCTCTGGAAAGATGCTACAACAGTCTGATGTCAAATTTTCAGGCTCGTACAGGTCTGTCATACATCAAATCAGCAAGTCGATTGCTCAGAAATCACAAAGAATGCATACCTAGTTCATCAAAGGACATTATGGTCTACTGTAAGTAGTTCCGAATGCAATCCCCTTCATCCAACAACACAAAAACCCAATTAAAGGACATTGCAGGTCTGAAAATCACTGGATAGACTATTGCATTTGCAGTGTCAAGTCTCTTATGATAAGAAACATTGTTCCGGGGTCTGATATACAATTGTTGTAGGTCAAAATAGCCATGATGAATCATCAAACTCCCTTCAAACCACCAAACATCACCTCCTAACCACATCCAAAATCTCTGCAAATATTCACCAAACATAAATCCCAAAATTTACAATCAAAATACTTTGAATTATCTGCTTTTTTGAAACCTTGGAATTGAAACTCCATTGAAGCACAATGTGATTCCTGAATAGAACCACTCCACTAGTTAGGGATTATCTTTCAAATCTGAAACTAGGAATCAAATGAGGGTTTTCATCCTCAAACGATTTCTGGAAGAACTTGTGGGTTCAATCAAACAGCATCCAAATGAGCCCCCAACACCTCCTTTTATAGTTTTTTTTGTTGTTTTTTCGAAAAAGAAGAAGGTTGCAGGTCTAATATCCTCTGCAACTTGTTGTTTTAGGGCTAGACAGCGAAGGATTTCACTCAGAAATAACCATCATTTCATTCCCAAACACCACCAAACACTTTCTACATGGAAAGAGCACTTCAAACATCATAAACAAACACCCCCAAAGCTCTGGAAAGATGCTACAATAGTCTGATGTCAAATTTTCAGGCTCGTACAGGTCTATCATACATCAAATCAGCTAGTCGATTGCTCAAAAATCCCAAAGAATGCATACCTAGTTCATCAAAGGACAGTATGGTCTACTGTAAGTAGTTCCGAATGCAATCCCCTTCATCCAACAACATAAAAACCCAAGTAAAGGACATTGTGTGTCTGAAAATCACTGGATAGACTATTGCATTTGTAGTGTCAAATCTCTTATGATAAGAAAAATTGTTCCGGGGTCTGATATACAATTGTTGTAGGTCAAAACAGCCATGATGAATCATCAAACTCCCTTCAAACCACCAAAATATGTCGTAATCCCCTGTGTTCTCTGATTCAAACCCTGATTGTTTTTGTATTGTTTTTGCAAATTTTCGATTTTTTGTGTTTTTTGAGGTTTTTACATTAATCATGAAAACTGCGATTTCCCTTATAAAATGCTAATAAATTCATAATAAATAAATAGCATCCAAATAAGCTTTGAAAATGCATCAGGAAAGATAGGCGCACCAATTTATTTCACTTCCAGAAAGTTTACAAATGGCAAATACAATATATGAAGGGAATATAAATTTATTAAATCAAAAACCTGGTTTTCTTCTTTTAATGGCGGTTGCAGCAGATAAAGAAGGTACGGCCAGAAATAAGAAGGCTTCTCCAAGCTCCCAAAGACACTGCAAATTCTTTAGCAATCCCAAGCGCCCAAGTTAGAATCACCAAACACTGATGAACACATGCGTTTCTCTGAAGGTGAGATAGTACGGCCAAGAAAGGTACAGAAAAGTACGGCCTGTCTGCAGCAGCATTAAATGTAGTACGACCTTTGGAATTTGTGCCCAGTCTCTAATGAATAATCTCTAAAAAATACGCCTTCATTGCTAGATGAAGTTCTCTGTGAATCTCTGCTAAAATAACTCAATAATCTCAAACTGTGATCTCTGGATGAAATCACCAAGTGCCAGCTTCAACTGATATTTCACAGCCTCAGTCTGCCTGATCTCTGAAGAGTTTTCGTTCTCCAGAAACGATCGTCTGCCAGAAACCCTAAGGTTTGCAAACTCCAATGCTCAGAGCAAAAGACAAATTAGAATAACATTTCATAATATGGTTCGATTTGTCTTGACTGCAAAATATATATCCTTTGATAAATTCGACCCAATCTCCATTTAAAATAATCATTTAAATTAAATGATTTAATTCGCCTTTAACTTTAGGAGAAATCATTAATAATTAATTGGCGTCTTACTTTAATGAATAATAAATATTCATTAAGTCAAAATTTAATATTTATTATAAAGTATAATAAATACTTTAGAACAGGCCAAATTAATTAAATATTTTAATATTTCAATAAAGTGACTTTAGTATAAAGTCAAATTATTAAATATTTAATAATTCATTAAATACCCCTTATTTCTCCATCTAATCATCAAACTGCTGAATAACAGATTCTGAATGAAGGTTGGAACCAAATTATCAAATAGCCCATTCGATCTAACTTTCTAAAAATAGAAGTTCCTCAAAAGCTCGAAGATTCTGCGTATGCCCAACCGCCACAACAAATAAACTGAGCTACCAAACACTGAGTAATCATCTGATGATCCTTCCGCACACCGTCACCCCTACTAGGATCTAAATTATAGGTTAATTCCCCGACAAACAAAGGTCACCAAACGGGGACATGACAAACATCACCTCCTAACCACATCCAAAATCTCCTCGTAAATATTCACAAACATATCCCAAACTTAAATCAAAATATTCTTAAATTATCTCGCTTTTTGAAACTTGAACCTAAACCTATTCACAATAATGATTCTTGAATAGAACCACTCCACCTAGTTAGAGATTATCTTCAATTTGAAACCAGGGAACAAACAAGGGTTTTCGTCCTCAAACAATTTTTGGAAGAACTTGTGGGTTCAATCAAACAACATCCAAATGAGCCCCCAACACCTCCTTTTATAGTCTTTTTTGTTTTTTTTTCGAAAAAGATTTTTTTTTTGTTTTTCACCGCTTTTTATTCCCTAGCTAGACTATGGTGTGATTCCAACCAAGATTCACCATTGGAAATGCTTTGAAGTTTCAGTTTTGGTTTTACAATATGACTATTTTGATGATGTGATAAGTCATTCATAGCTGTTTGGAAACATGGTTATAGCTTTCATTCATTTTGAGTTTGTGTGGGAGTGATTTGGTGAAGTTTGTTGAGTTTATATCTCGCTTTCCAAACCATAACAACAGGGTTTTAGACCTCTTCCAGACCTGCATCTGTAATGTCCCCATTTTTGTAAGCATTAGTTTTCAAAGGGTTTAGCGTATTCCTGACTCTCGTAGGCTAAGGAGCGTGGTTAGAGGGTCGTTTGGAGGCAGTTACTTGATCAGTTGTTGGTTCCTATTCCTGGTTTCAGCTGCAATAAGGAGTTTCCTAAGGTTTAATATTTGATTTCTATTTTGGGGAACTTTAATGTTATGTTTGCACTTTATTTATAAAGTTATATTTTTAAATATTTGTAAAGTGCAAATATTATATTATTTTCTAGAAGCTTCTTGAAGATGAATTGAAAAAGTATAAAGGGAGATCAAGCCAAGCTTCTAATCATCCAGGAATTGACATTTGAATTGAAGAACTTGTTTGGTGAAGGAGCCAGCTAGGGTTTCTGCCATTTCCATCCATTGGGAACGAAATCTCTCATTGGTTATGCAATTTTGAGACTGTGAGATATCAACTGAATTATTGCTAATTGTGGACTTTACTTCAAGAGTCCAATTTGTGCTTCATTAAGGTGAATTTTCAGGTGCAGTAGCTGTTGTATTACTGCCCTAGTTGAGTTGATTGTGGCAGCTGAGGTATTGCCACATCTTTTGTGGAGAATTGAATATTTATCAGATTTTATGGCCTTTGGCCAAATCTGAGAAGGTTATTATATTTGAAGAGATTCAGGGAATTGATAAAATAATATTTTATTCTAGAGGTGTCTAATTTTAAATATTATATAATCAGTCAGAAGTTGATATCAGAAAATAAAGAATAGTATTTCTTTATTGAGGTGCCTATGTGCTTGCTGGAAAAGGATCGATTTAATTTATCTCTTAGCAAAAGTCAAAGCTAAGGGAGTTGATATTATCTAAGTGGTTCGATTTGGTGATAAAGGCATTAGGATTAATTTCGTCCTGCTTGGAGTCATCTATGCAGCATCGGAAGATCAAATAGCATTTGTGGAGAAATCATTCCTATCTGAAATCGCATAAGTTCAAGGGTGTCACACATCAGACACAAGCAAGACAAAAATTGTCAGCAAGAGATAAATTTTAAAAGAGACAAGGGTGCGCTGGACAGAAGAGACAAAATTATTGTGAAGGCCGCTGGAAAGTGACGGGCCCAGAAATCATTCTCCACCGCTAGAAGACAAGACTTGGAGGGATGGCAGTAAGCAAAGTGGTCAAATTATATTAGATCGATCAATACTTGAAGGAGCAAAGGCAACAAATAAGCCAAGATTGGAGGTCAACACATGAGACATATACTTTATTCGATTTCCTATCAGGAGCAGCTTACAGAATATATCTGAAGAAGACGTCTGGACGCCCACCGCTAGATGACAAGGAGAATATCGGGTCCTGCTGCACAATTGATTGAAGTCAACTTAGCCATCTACATAGCTAGAGCATTGGTGATCGACTCTTTGTTGATACGGGATTCATTGGGTGTGGAGCCATTGTCACTTCCTAGACGTCATAGTCGCAGTTCGAAGTTGAGGCAAAGATACGAGTTTGACATTGGAAGATTGGTATTGTCGGGAACATCCTCCTTCAAGCATCTATCCAAGTTCTATGCAATACAAAGATTGTATTTAGAATTGTAATTGCATGGGATTTAGCCAACTGTAACTATTGTCAAGGCAGTCATGTATTGATCACTACGTATGGGATATCTAAGTCTGTAGCAAATTGTAATCACCATTACTTTATTTATATCTCTATCATTTGCATAGCTATATCAGAGATTTTGATATAATGATATATTGATGTATCGACATTGGTGTTGGATCATAATTGCATTGTAATAAGTGACTTATCATATTTCCAATGTTATTTAAGGAGTTTGGGAGGTGGTCTACAAATTGTTTGCTAAATTGTCTTCCTGCTATAACTGTAGTTTTTAATAGTTCAGCTATATCAGAGACATCTTGAGCACATGATATAATTAACATTTATTGCATTTCAACTTCAATTCAATTGTTGGCATGCTTTGTAGAGTCTCCTTTATGTATTGAAAGAGAAAACAAAGTCAGAAAACCATAAACAACACATCAAATAATGTATCAGCAAACTGTTTGACAAAATGTTTTCATGTGTCAAATTGTGAAATCGAAAAATATCGTCTACATTTGTCAAGGGCCATCACAGGACCAGCCATCTATTTGTCAATCTTTGAGCTTGCATTGAAATATACCGAACCAATTTTTTCAATTTTTCAATTACAACGAGCAGAGCAATACACAATCGTTAGGGTTAGCTCTTAAACCAAACGATGCGGAATTCAACTCTAACCAAGAATGTACACCAGGATCCCGAGTTGGGCAAGGTGTGAACATATGGTCAGAGGATCTCAATGAATGTCGATAGTTGAACTTAACTGAGAATGCCTTTACGACGACAAGGTCAGGTCTTGTATCGTACGTCGATAAAATCCCCAACGCGAATGCGTCAGAACGACGCAGCATGTGGTCGAAAGTCTTAATGCAAGCTGATACAGAACTCTAACCAAGAATGCCGGAGAACGACGCAGCATGTGGTCGTGAGTGATCCCTACCAACCATTACAGTAACTGGTCATTAAGAACAGCTTTCCAAATTGAGGTAGTCTGAGCTACTATATGACGGAGATGCTAATAGCAATGAATATTCCGAGCCAAATTTTTTTACTTTTTCAAATTGCAGATTACAAACCAATGCACCCGTTAAGGTTAGCAGCTAAACCAAAACGTGCTGAAGCAACTCTAACCAGAATGTACATCAGGATCCCGATGTGGGCAAGGTGTGAGCATTGGTCAGAGGATCTAAATCAAAATGCTTATGCAAGAACCCTAACCAAGAATGGCGCCGATGATGGCGAGCATATGGTCAGAGGATCCCTGAATCTAATGTACAGAAAGCACACTCGACACCAAGTATGTGCTACTCACTCCAATACGGAAATGAGGCGACCATATGGCGGAGATAACAGAAATTACAATGCTTGAAAGAAATAACTATAATGCTGAAAGTACTCGACACCCAGAATGTGCTTTCTAACCCAGAGTGGGTAAGGAGCTACCATAGGGCGGAGATAAAGAAATACAATTGCAATTACAAAATGTAAATATGAGCATTACAAAACATGATTAAGCAAGATGAAAGAACTGCTGTCAGTACTACTGTCAGCTTACAAAATGATAGAGAATTCGCTTGCCAAGAGCATAGGAATTTGAAAGATTAGCATTACATCATATAAGAACTCTCTGTGGCTTGATTAGAGATGCCAGTTCAATAAATCACTCAATGATCAAATAATAATTCTGTTTTTCCACAAATCTGCACTTTTAAATTAAAAACCAGCAACCTAGGAATTCACCCATATGCTCATATCTCTCTCATTTCTCACCCAAATGATCTCAAATCTAATGCAATAGACCCTCAAAATGATGGCGCCTAACTTAGTAATAAGAAATGGCATCTAAAAATGGTTATTAATTAATGACACGGATCCCGAGGCATTTAGAAAGTGCGCCCTACAAGGAATGACGGATTTGCTTTATAAAATCATACGCTTCATATTAAAATCTGCAAATATTCATGAAGGGTCGCTTCCAACAGAGAAAACCAATGAGACAATACCCAGAACGACTCTTTGTGTATTTTATGACTTATGATTAAAAACATCAATCTGCTACAATGAATGTGCAACTCCAGAAAACCACTAATATGCATAGAACTGATTTACATATCCTCACAAAGACTAAAAATGCAGAAATCTCACAATAAAACATTCAAACTACACTATCTCACCACTAGTCGCTATCTTTCAAGCGAGAAGCAATGCCCAAGCTAGGAGGCCTTCATTCCTCGAAGCAATCCCTAAGCCAATCCGGCAGCATAACATTCCTGTAGATAAAAGATGCCCAAATGATGATCAAAGTCTTCCTTTTATAATTTCTCGTTGACTTCTCGAAACCCTAACCTCCTCTTCAAGTCAAAAACCCTAATCTCTTGCAAAGATGGCGTCCATTTCCTTCAAGCTCAATATTGACTTTTTAAATAAAATCAATACTTTAATAAATGCGCCCACTTTATAGCTTGATTTGACTTTGGGTAAAATATAAAATATAAAATAATCTTTAATGAAGGCGCCACCCTCAAAAAGACCACTTTTCAAAACAACATAAAGTCAATAGATTCAGGCCAAGAGGTCAACGGAAATATAAATATTAAACGTGACTTTTAATTAAATAGCCTAACTATTTCTCCACCAGCCCGCTTCGCTAAAATGAGCGTTTCAACTAATCAAATCAAGTATAAGTCAACCATGAACTCCAACTGTAAAATCGGCTAAAATAGAATTTACTAAAAATAGTAAATTCCGTGAAAATGCTCGTAATGCCGAATGAATATACCACTCAAGCTCTAAACCTGTAAAGAATCACCATTGAATCCACCAACTCCGAAAGAAAGACATCCTTAAAAATAGGAAACCCTATCTTTACCTTCGAGTAGCCTATGGGTCTCCTAATAGGCCACCACACTGAAAGATCATGCCTTTAGAAAGGGAGCATTACATACAATGCACAAAGAGAAATAGGGCAAGATTGGCCGACAAAGACTACCGCTCAAATTTTATAATACTAGAGATTTGCCTGCCAAATACATAGAATAAGAAAGTCTAACCAAGCTGCAATATAGTATAATGTCTCCTCAATGATCACAAAGACTTTCAACCCAAACCCAACTCAAATGATAGACTTTACGCAAGCTGATATGACAGAACAGCAACTTAATATGCATAACCAGCAACCCTAGAATCCACTAAAATGCTCACAACTCACTCAATACTCAGCCTAAAGACCTCAAACCAGATGCATTATCTTCCTAACATGATGGCGCCCAAGTAAGAACCAAGAAATGACTCCAATCTGCAGTGTTTATTTTTGCACGAATCCCAATGCAAGTACAAAATGGTATGGCTGCAAGGGAAGGGCGATTTTGCTCTATAAAATAAATGACTTCATTAAAAAATCCCAAACTTCTCAAAGAGGGGCGCCCTTAACTAGCAAATGCATGGGTAAACTACCCAAAACCAGAATAAAATCACACAAGAAGTTATGAGTCAAAACTTCAATCTGCAACACACTCCAGCAACTCCAGATTTTTGATTAATTTGCAAATAACTGAATTACAACTATTTAAACAACTACAATGCAAAACTCAATGGCTACAATGCAAAACTCACTACAGAATCCACTCAATAAGCAAACCTCTCCACTAGGTGCTATCTCTCAAGCACGAAGTCGAGCCAAGGCTAGGAGCCATTCATTCCTCGAAGCAGTCCAGCACCATTTCAGCAGCATAACATTACTCCAGATATCAGATGCCCAAATGAAGACCCAAGACTTCCTTTTATAATTTTGTGAAGACCCCTCCAGAAGCTTCTAGAAACCCTAATTCTTTTCCCTCCAAGAAATGGCGTCACTTTTCTTCAAGGCTTCATTTTTGACTTTTTAATGAAATTCATCTCTTCAAGATAGGCGTCCAACTTAAAGCTTCAATTTTGACCTTAATAAATATAAAACTACCTCAATGAGGTGCCACTCCTTAAAAACCACCTTTTTAACACAACATTAAGTTATGAGACTAGGCCAAGGGGGTATTATAACATTAAAATATAACATTGTTTAAATGAAATGAACTTATCTCTCCAAAAATGCATCCCAAGGCCAAAATTGAACAAACCAACTGAGTCGACTGAAGAGGAAAGCCAACTATGCCAAGAACGACAGGACCACTGCCAAAAATAGAATTTACTAAAAATAGTAAATTCCTGAAGGTGCTCGGAATGCCAAGAAAAACACACCACTGCGAAGCTCTCTGAAAACCCAGAAAGAATCCGCCATTCAATCATCAATTCACGAGCAATAGCAACATCCAAAACACAAAACCCTAATTTCACCTTTTGAGTAGCCTACGGGTCTCTGGAATAGGCCAACGGTCAACTGAACAGATCATGCTCGAGAAGGGGACATTACATGCATTCATTTTGGGTGCATGTGGGAGTAATTTAGTGAAGTTTTCTGAGTTTATATCTTGCTATACAGACTCTAACAGCAGGGTTTCAAAACTCTTTCAGACCTACACCATCCATCTATTTGCCAATCTTTGAGCTTGCATTCATTGTGGATGCATGTGGGAGTGATTTGGTGAAGTTTTTTGAGTTTATATCTTGCTGTCCAGACTGTAACAGTAGGGTTTCAGACTTGCACCAGCCATCTATTCGTCATCTTTGAGGTATATTTGTTAATTCCATGATGGGTAGTTAGTTCTTTGATGTTGTGATACATGTGGGGATGTTCTATCAATTTTTTTCATGACCATACTTGTAACAACAAATGCATATCTTGAATTTAGAAGTTTTCAAATGAGCTAACATTGTAACACTAAGTGGTAGTACCACCAATGAGCTTATCTTGGTATTTTGTTGTTACTCACCCCACTGAATAAGTGGCTTATTGGTTCTCACTCACCGCTGAAAAGTGGAAGAGTTGCTCTAGTTTATTGTATTCACTCACCGCTGAAAAGTGGGAGAGTTTCTCTTTCTTGTTGTATTCGTTCACCACTAAAAAGTGGAAGAGCTTGCTTGCACTTTCACTATTGTATAAGCTTTCCCATTGAAAATTGGAAGCATTGGATAACCCCACTGAATAAGTGGATACTACTTTCAGCTTCTTATGCTCTCACTTGGTGATCAGAAAGTGGAAAGGAAGTGCTTGGCATTTCATTCTATTTTGAGCTAAAAAGTTTTTCAAAAAATAAAATTTAAGGATGATTATTACAATCTTTTGGCAATTATAAAGGGTTTATGAATATTATTATTGCTCGTTAAAATATGTATTTCAAAAGGGTTTTCTTTAGATGTTGCAGAGTAATTAATTATTTATTATCAGAAAATTTATGATTAGTGTTGGTTGAATATTTTGCAAACTTGTGAGGTTTAGCAAAATGGTGGTTTCAGCCACAGTGTGTGAGATAAACTCTCCTATTTTCAAAGGGAAGGCTCCCCCTTTGCTTTCTATTTTAACAATTCAGAAATAAACTCTAACTATAAATCTATTCTAAATCTGGGTGAAACTCTGTCTTGTTCTCTTTTTCTAGAAAAGACACTTATTCTTTTCTCTTGTTTCAAAAAAGAATCACAGCTGAAAGCATAAATGATTTATAAAATAAACAAATAAAGAAGCAAAGTTTCCATAAAGGCACAAAGTCCTCTGTTGCTCCTCCGGGACGGGAAAACAAATTGAAAGCACAAAGTTTTTGACAACTTACTCTCCTATCAACCTTTTTAGATGATTTTCCGGTAACCAAGTACAGTATGTAGCAGCTCAAAATCTAACTACATGATGTACTTTTAATGCACAAACATAGAAAATAAAAGCCACACAAAATCTGCAAGTTTCCCCCTTTGCTTGAGCATTCTACAATAGCTTCAAACGTGACAAACAACTCAAAGTCTGCAGTATCAAATTTGAAAACCAATCTAAAACTTCAAACGCAATAAGCAACTCAAAGTCTGCAAAATTGAGCTTGAATCCCTCTTGTATAACACCACAAAACTCACAATCAATATGCAGAAAATGTCGTCACATAACACCTTGAATCAACACAAAGTTTGAAAGCAATTTGCCTCTTTAATTGACTGTAATCTGATTTACATCTAAGCTCAAAGTCTTAAAGTGCACCTACAAACTAGCAGAGTTTTGTTGCATTGACAAAAAGCTAAATATTATAATAGACCACTAACTAACTGCAGTTGACTTAATCGACATTACAAATCCTTTTGTAATTTGATTACATGTAATTTCAATCTTCAACTTTGCAAGTGATATGATCACATGCAATTACATTTTTCCATTTTACATGTAATTTGTCAAAACTAAATTACAAATACATAATTGAAACTATTCTAAGTGTCCGAAGACACGACTTGAACTACATCATCTTTGATTGGATCTTCATGCTGTTGTTTGGAAAAAATTCTTCCAACTTTGTCTTAAAAGCATTCTATGCTCAATCATGTCACTTATTCAACTCTTTGTGTGGCTTCGTCATGTTGTTCTTTCTTTGTATCATTCTCTAGCCTTGGAATTTGTTTGAAAAATAAGGCCCATGCCTTATATTATGGATTTGGTGGGTCATGTGTGCAAACAAAATAACGAGAATGAGACAAAGGGGCTGCAAAAGTGAGGCCAAAGCTCAATTTCGGGTTTTGGAAACAGCATTACATGTGTGGAAAAACAAGAACATTGACTTGCAATTGTGGAGAATGAACATGCAACTTCATATGTGTATGGGAAAATACAAATTTTGCACTTGTGATTGGATCCTAAAGACTCATTTTCAAGTGTTTTTTAGTGCATTTTGGACCAATTTCGGGTTTTGGAAAGCTGATAACAAATGCAAAGTGTAATCGGGATTTTTGGAACATATTGCAAGTAACAAAGTGCAAGGTAGGAAAAATAAGAAGTCATTGCAAGTTTATTTTTAAAACTTCTACTTGCATTTGCAATCAAAATCCCCTACTTGCAATTGATTTATAAAATCCCGATTTGCAGCCAAGGGCATCATTTTTCTTTCTTTTTTCCGCAGAAAATGGAAATGAGATGATGGACAAATATGAATAAGGTAAAATGAGGCAAATGAAAATGAAATGGAATGAATGGAGGGCGAATGAAAATGGAATGGAAAACATTTTTAGTGAATGAAAGACGTTTTTAGTGAAGCCGTATGAGATGGAAGGAGAAATGAATGGCGTATCAAAGACAAGGCAAAACGCGTTTTGCATATGAAGAAAAATGTTTTCAGCAAAACACTTTTATTGGAAGAGGAAAACGCGTTTTTCAATCAAAGAGCATTTCTATCAAATGCAAACTCAAACTCACAATGGCGTCCCAAAAAGTCAGAGATTAAAGACATTAAAATGAAGAGAAACAACAAAAATAAAGAGGAACAGACCTGCAACAAGAGAAATCGGGCTTTCAAAAGGCCATTACAAGTTCATTTTTCAGAAATCAGGTTTTTTGACACATTGCAAGCTTAAAAACTCAATTCGGGCTTTTCAAGACACTTTACAAGTTAATTTTCATGAAATTGGACCTTTTTGGAGTCATTACAAGTGACTTTAAAAGAAATAAAGAAGAAATCGGACCTTTTTGAGCTCATTACAAGTCACTTAACTCAAATAGGAACTTTTTGGGCTCATTACAAGTAAACTTTTAAAAATAAAAAGAAATAGGAACTTTTGGAGCTCATTGCAAGTAAACTTTTTAAAATAAAAATAAATAGGAACTTTTGGAGCTCATAACAAGTCACTTTTTAAAAATAAAGAGAAATAGGAACTTTTGGAGCTCATTGCAAGTTAACTTAAGTGAAATTGGACTTTTTATAACATGTTGCAAGTAACTTTTTAAAAAGTAACTTGTAGGCAACCTGTAAGTTATCTCAAAAGTTCCTACAACTTGTAATTAGAACAAAAAGTTCCTACAACTTGTAAGTTATATAAAAAGTTCCTACAACTGACTTAAAATAAAGGAAAAAAGTTCCTATCACTTACTTGTAAGAAGAAATTAAAACCCCTACTTGCAATGATGCCCCAAAAACCCGACATTGACCAAAAACATGAGAAAAATGACTTAGAATTTCACGAAAACGAACAAGAGTGAGTGAAAAATGTTAGCCAAAAGGACTATAGACCCAAAACTGAAATTTTCAAACCTTTGCACCTCGTAATACATGCTTTGAGGCCTAAAAATGTCAAAATTTTGATGGGTTATCTCTGATTTTTGCATGTCAAGAATCAGGGACAACAATTAGAACTTAGGGTATTTGATTATTATATTAATTAATTAGGGTTAATTATATGATGTCATTTTTGTGTTTACTTTATTTTAGTTTAATTAAAATAAGAAAATACCGAATTTCATTTTTGTTTTCAATAAATTGAACAAAAATCACAAATTATGTTTTGTTAACATAACTAAATTTACCTAGGGTTTGATTGCATAATTTTGTGTTTACCTTTAGCATTTACTTTGAATTATTTTAATAATTCAGAAAAACACAAAAAAGTGATATATTTCCTAAAATTTATAAAAAGGGACATTTCAAGCTAACCAATAATACTGAACGAAACAAAAAGATGTTGAATACCATCAATATTATTCTCCTCTTGGAAAATGCTATAAAATAGATTGCTGATATCATTCAAGAACATGATGAGTTGGCTCCACTATCTTGGAGGCATGCTACAAGAGTTGAAATCTCCACTTAAGCAAACATACAAAGTATGACTTGGTAAAGGACCCTATTCAAATGTCAAGCTTCAATCTCTACAAAGGCACGGCTCCCTTACAATACCAATGAGGAAATTTTTTATTCCCTTCCTATCCATAGAGCCCTTCATGGCAATAATTAATCTGTAAAAGCTATGTTAGAAATTTAGTTGCATTGCCATTTACCTCCTTACGGAAAATAAAGATTTGTTGGGAAAGACAGTAGCAATATTACTAGATATTAGATGTACATCATCATGTATAGTACTTCTTGTGATAAATCTTGTAATTGTCTTTGATAAAAATTGAACACAGCCAGTATAAGAAGTGTACGGGGATGTCTTAAGCGAAATTTTAAATTTAATTGGCATGCTTTCCACTATCATGTATTTTTGCATCAGTCAATGTTTCTGATCTCGATGGCCTATTTTTTCTTAAGGCATCAATAGTTAGCACACCCCCTTTGATAAGTATACATTATTTTAACTCATTTTTTTGTAGTCTTCTCTTTACAATGTTGAATTGATTAATTGTCTAAAATTGTAGAACAACAAATAACAACACATTATACAGTCCTCAAATATATTAATTTTGCTGTTCTAGTTAACCTCAAGGATCATAATGTTTTTCAATTGATTTAAAGGCTTCTAAAAGATAAACCTGAATCCCATCTTACATGTTATTAAACTCGATTATCCTTCGAACTTGAGTTTTCAAGCCAGCATATGAGAAATTGCAATCCTTGTATTTTTGCATGGGCACCTATATCACACTCAAAATTGTGATTGTATGTCAAGTATTAGAAAACTTAATTTAGTTCTATAATGGCCCTTAATCAAACACGTATATATATATATATAATGTAAATTCTGATTTGGCTGGAAACATACTGAAAGCGTAATAGAATGTTGATCGCCTTCCTGAGCAAGCTCTTCTAGTGCTGGTCCACCTCCTTTCCTCATGTCAAGCCCCAGCCATTTTGCTATTTTGTCATATGCTTCTCCAATTGCATCATCTATGGTTGTACCTAGTTGTATGTATTGACCAACATTTTGTGCAAGGATAAGAAGATTGTGACCACCTGTAAGACATTTGATAACCTTGTAAGTTAGTGAACATATACATAACTTCCCATGTTTACCAACACTATAATTCTAAAGCATACCAAATTTTTAATGATCATTACGCATATTAATGCCCCTTGATCAATTGTTTGCTTCATATTCACTTATCAAAAAATACATTTCATTAGCTCATAAGCTAATCTTTCAATTGGAAGATTCAAGATAAAGTAGACGAGAAACGGAGTTGCAATTCTATGGAAAAAATAACAATATTTCTATAAAAAGGTTAGAGACAACTAACAAGAAAAAATGAAAAAAATACTGAAAAATTAGGATGAAGACATATTTGTATGACTACTTGCCCAGTTGCACTTTTAACTCCAGAAAATGCAGAAGAAAGAAGTAGACATGTTCATCGTTTGTTGTTAAACATTATCAAAATTCTTCTTTTTCTGTGAGACATTTTCTCTCTGAGTCTCCAAAAATTCATTTGATGTTGAAACTGAATTATTTCTTTGAACGAAATCTGAGTTCAGTAATGGATGTTAATTATCTCCAGGAATAAATCAATGTACAGCTCTAGGACAATTTCTATCCATATCAAAAAACTTTCAAGCATGAGCAAATGAGCTCACAATATCACTTTTATATTTTCCCCTAGAACATTCTCAAATTACTTTTCAAATTATCGCTTTTTAAATATTTCATTACAGCTCATTAATAAAGTGACTTTTAACATTTCCCTTATGCCATTTTATAAAATTAATTAAAATAAAGTTATCCATAAAATATCACTTTATTGGACAACTTTAAATAATTAATTTAATTCATTCCCTTAAATTCCAACATTAGCCTATGAGAACAGTATAGGCTAACGGACACTTCCAGCTACTCCTCGGAAGGGGACATTACAGGTCGGGACCCTTGTTTTCTTGCTTATCTAATCAAAATCAAAGATTTTGGTTATTCAAGAGTGTGTGCTTTCAAATTTGGTGGTTGCCAAAGTGATTGCATTAACTAAAGTTTAGTAATTGCAATACAAGGACTACTTAATTAACAAAAGATTTATATTTTAAACCATGTGGGGTATATGAAGTCCAATATCATGAACTATTTTTGTTTGGGTTAACTGTACAGTATTTCATAAACAAGTTATTAACGATGATTCATGACAACTCATCACTAAACAAAAGACTTCTTACCTATTAAAAAACAAAAGAAATCTCAAAAAGGTTTTATCAGATCAAATAAAGACAAATAAGTACAAACCTGAAATAGATTCCGAATGGAAAGTGTAGATCTATCAAGTTCTGAAACAACCCAAATCCTAAGAATCATATTTATAAGTTAGATTAAATCTAGATATGTACAAAGAGGTGATTACCAGAAACTAAAAGAGTCAAGAATGGAAACTCTAGCTCCTTTTCTGTCAACCTGTAAGAAAGATGAAAATATATTGGGTGCAATACATTCAAAATAAATTGCAATATAAACTAAGAGAGGATGTTGTGCCTAAATATACTACTTGAGACTCCATTGGGGTTAGCAATATGAGAACTCTAGGAAAAACTATGCAAGAACTACAACTTGAAATTGCCATGGATGACACAAATATGCTCATAAATCAATTCAAAGCTAATAATAAACAAACAGCGAGATGCAATATATAAATATGGTAGTACATATTCCATTTTTGTATAGAAATTACAATGCATTATTTTCCCACAAAGAATGTTATCATTAAGAAGTTAACTACAATATGCCTTTGAGAAGCTGACAAGGCTTTTAAGAAGATATCATTGGATATACAAGGGAAAAGGAATAAGATAGCCACCATTGAATTCAAAGGAAAAATAGTAGCACATACAAGTAAATCTTGTGAGTCCAAGCTAAGTAGATGGAAGCATAAAGGGGTGGCCCACTTTTTGGCTTAAGTGGGACACTCAAATCAACATTTTTATCCAAATTTTCATTTCCTAACACTAGTAGCAAGAAAACCATTAAGAATTTGAAGATGATGTAAACTAGTGATTTTTGAGATTTCATGTGCAAATTCTAAATATTCTTTTCTTTTTTAATTTTAAAAACTAATTTATCTCATTTTTTAAGCATTTTCTAATAACATGTAAAGACCCAAGAAGAGATTGCAACAAGGATTCAAGCCACTTTGGACAGATCAATTAAAACAATGACAGCAAGCCACTCTCCTTGAAGACAATGAAGGTCCTATCCTGGAATGTTAAGAGGGCGTTAATTCCCTAATAAAAGGTGCCAAATAAAGCACTAATTAGATAATATCATAATAACAATCAAGATACAATTATTTTGCAAGAAACCAAATTTCTTTAGATCAAGGAAACTTAATATTGGGAAATTGGTCCAAGTGGGGGCAATATGCAATAGAATCAAAAGGTGTTTAAGGGGGTTTGGTAGTCTTGTGGAATAAAAAGAGAGTCAAAGTACAAAATATATCTTCAACCTCACACTAGATGTCAGTTAATATTCATAGCCCATCTTCTAATCTCACTTTCTAGCTGTTTAAAACAAAATTATGGGCCCACCAACACCCTTCAAAAACAATAGTTTTGGAATCAACTAGGGACAATACACAATATCCTTAAAGAGGAATTGGTAATTTTGGGGGAAGACTTTAGCACCATAGTGGATCATGATGAAAAAATGGAGCCATTATTCCTCCTCCCAAAGTTCTAGAGGATTATAAGGATTTTCTTAATTATAATTTCCTAATTGACTTCCTAACCAGCAATAATAAATTTTCTTTGTCAAATAAGAGGGATTTCCACCACATCATAGAAAGACTCGACAGATTTCTCTTATCCTCAACTTGGTTGCCTGGCTTTATGAATTGTACCAATTCTATTCTCCCCTTTTCTAGATCAAACCATATCCACTTTTATTGAATATCTTTGAAGATAAGAGTTCCTAACAAATGCCCCTTTAAATTTGAGGCAATGTGGCTGGATGCAATACTTGCCAAAGAGTTGGAAAACCACTAAAGAGATATTACATACTACTCTTCCCATCTCAACCCTAGGAACTCTTTGAGCGGTGGAGACTGGACTTCATGGTCCGCTAAAAGTCAACCAACTACATCAGTGCAGGTACATAGTCGTTACCACGGAGTACTTAACTAAAAAAGTGGAGGCTTGGGCACTGCCAGACAACACTGCGGTTAGTACGGCGAGATTCATATACAAGCATATAGTCACGAGGTATAGCATCCTGATACATATTACAAGCAATAGGGGAGGACACTTTGTCAACCATGTCATTCACTTGATGACAACGAAGTTTCAAATTTTTCACTTGTCAAGCCTGTAATACCTAAGAGTGAACAAACAAGCAGAGTCTACAAATAAAATGCTCGTCTCAATCATTCATGTCATGCGACATTGAGGAAGCTAACTGGGAAGAGAAATTGCAAGTTGTTCTATGGACTTACTGTATGACGTACAAGGTGATGACAGGCCACATGCCATTCCAACTGATGTACGATCAGGAAGTTGTAGCTCTTCTCGAGTACATGGTGCCTAGTCTGAGGATTGTTGTCGAGAACCGACTAGCCAACACGAAGAGCTTGAAGGAATGGCTATTTCAATTGAACAAATTGGATGATAAGAGAGTACTCTCCCAATGGCCAATGGAGGTGATGTAGAAAAGAAGGAAATATTAGCATGAAAAACACCTCCGACAGGAAAACTTCTAGCTAGGACAATCGGTTCTCAAATATAACGGTCATAACGAATTGAAGCCCAATAAATTCAAGGTAAGGTAGCTCAGACCATTTAAAATCCATGAAGTGGGCTACAATGGAGCAATTACACTCAAAAATTTAGATGGGACCTTGCTGTAAGATTCCATCAATGAATCAAAACTAAAACTGTACAAAGAAAGAAAGGAAGCACCAATTGGAATAAACATGTTGGGCTATGCAACAAAAGAAGACTAGAGAAAAAACAAAAATGAAGCCATGGAAGAAGAGGATTGGGAAATAACTGGGAACCAGTTTTTAGTGGAAGAAGATTGGGCAAAGGAAGGAGATCAAAAACTCATGCACAAGAGATTGGTCAAAAAACCAGTATAAGGAATTGCAATGCCACGAATACATAAACATTTAACAAATTCTCTATTCAGAACACCTACACTATGGAAGAAAGTATGGGGTCAATGGAAACTATATGCACCCTACGAAGGAGGAAAAAGAGGGTACGTGGCCTATGAACTCAACGAAGAAACTGAGAGGAAAAGAAAAAAAAAGCAGTAGAAAATGAAGATGACTTGGACAAAGACAACTTGGAGAAATATCCAAAGGAAGGACCGTGCTTAAAGGCCATAATAATGGCGAAAGATATGTTCATCACCCAACAATCCGAACACAATAAATAAGTGATCAAGTATGCCATCAAACATAATCTAGGGCCCCCTCCATTGCCGACCTTGAATGGACTATGGCTGATAATGCCTAACGCAGTGGGTCCACCGATAGTCGAAGGAGAGAATGTGACATGGTATCAAAAGTATGGAGGGCAATATGTCGATGGCAATTACAAAGGTACTAGACCTCCTCTTCTCATAGATAAAATTTTTGATTTAGAATATCTTAAAACATGTTGTGAAGAGGAATGTTATAAAAGACTTCTTTTTTCTTGTAAATGGCGGTATGCATTGAAGGTGAAAGGAAAATGAAACGACGAACGAAAGGTCAAAAAAGAAAATATAATGTTGAAGAAGATAAAAAGAATAAAAAGCAAAAAATTAAACCGGTGGAGCTGAAAACTGAAAAAAGCAAAAACTTAAAAAATCAAGGGAGAAAAATATTAAAATAAGATAGGGAAATACTAAATTAGAAAACGCTAAAGTAACCAAAATATTAAAAGTATGAATAGCAGTTGTAGGGCCAAAAGGAGATCATAAACCATTTTAGCAACAGAAAAATTGAGGTACATCAGTACCATACTAAGGAAGGTGAAGCAAGGGTTTTCAGTGCATACCGTATGATTAAAGAGAGGAAGTAAAAACTTCAAATCGTACAAGCGGTTGCAGAAAACTATGATCGTACAACTACAAGGGAAGGTGATCATATAGCTCCTACGACTCATACGACTTGCAGAAGACTATCTCACGCAGATGAGCAACATACAACGAACGAAAGACTCTCAGAGGAAGGTTGTACAACAAAGTTCAAGAAACATTGTATGATCGCTCCATTACGTCGCACGATTCGTAATCCTCCATATCGTACACAACATATAGTACAATCATCATTCGATATCGTACGGTACTGCAACAATATTCATTGTACGGCAACGACTAGAGCAAAGATGAATGACTGAGGTGACCATATAGGTACGGCTAGAGAAATTCAGAAACACCATACGAGTACAACATCTGGGACTTAGGAAAACCGTATGAGCACAAAAGAAGGAACTCAAACAAGCTGTACAACGTAGGAATGCAAGGTAGAACAAATTTTCACTGAGAATTAGGAGTATCGTATAGTGGAGAAATAAGTCCATCATACAACCCAAAATCTACATAGTACGGCTAAAGAAAATTGTGCAAGGGAAACATTGGAGAGTACGGCAGATTGAGACACTGAGTTGGCGAGTTCGTTGCTGTAATCATTTTCAAGAAATACATAGTCTATTTAACCTGTGTCTAAGAGTGTCAAAAGTTTATTGCCAGACAGTGATTGCAGACATGGCTACCAACAGTAGCAAAGGCAAGCGACCAACACCTTTTAGACCTCGTATTGCATTAGGGAAAATGATGAGGGGGAAGGATGATGGCACCATCACAGTCAACACCATCACTTGGGAGAGTCTCAACAGCAATGAATGTCGATCATGGTGGCTAGGAGCACAAGATGATCACATTATAAAAATAGCACTCCAATGGGCACAGGTTGACAAGACTGCTCAACTACCATTCTTCGATTCAAGGGATTTCGAGCCATACTTGCGCCAGATGATAGTATAGTATAACAACACTCTCACAAGTTGGTGATTGACTACAAAGGATGCTCAGTGACCATATCCTTCGCACCTGCAGAATTTTCTAGGGTATTTGGGATACCTTCAAGAGGAGCAGCAGTAGCCAAACCAATGGGGAAGATGTCACGACAGCAAAAGGAGTCACTCTTGGAGAGAGTATGTTATTCAGACCTCACCCAGCAGGAGAAAGATAGTATTTCGAGCATGGGTAACAAAGGTCCAAGAAAACATTTCCTCACCACTCCTGAGTGGAAATGCGTCCTCAGCTTGACCTAGTGCAGAGTCATAGGAGCTAGCAAAGCATCAGATATTGCAATGTGGATGATTACCCTCATGGTCGGTGGTTCCTCAGCTAGGTTTTTGTAATGGTCAACCCTGATTTGCATATAATTTTTTCAGTTTTCACCAACTGAACTAATCAAACATTTTGTCAAACAGTTTTCATTTTAACTTGTTTGTCAATTGGTTTCCAGAACAATAAAGGATTTTATGCCACAAGTGCAAGTGTAATCAAATTCACTTTAATATCCCTTGTTGATTCACCTAGAACCTTTTCACTCAATGATTCAAACATGTATCATGCATAACAACAGACTCTGAGATTCTAGTTATATCACTTGTTTCAAATGTAATGTTTTTCCCCAAACTTGAATTGCATAGATTATATGGAACTAAGGAATCTCATAAATAACAAGAACAAGGATAATTAAAGCCTTTCTCATTGAATGAATGAATGAATGAATGAAAGATTTTAATGACGTCCACGAGACTAAACAGTCTATGGGACCAAGAAACAAACTTAATTTTCTTTCATGCTCTTTTCTAAATCAGATCTCCTACTATTGATTTTGACAAGAAGACTAGCCGCTTGATTGATCTTATCCTCCTCGAATAACTGCTGCATATCGTCCATACACAAACTATTTGCATACTGTTTACGAATGTCTTCATACGCTGTGCATTCCATGAAGAAGTGTCGCTCCGTCTCAACCACCCCCTTATCGCAGAAAATGCAAGTTCTTTCTTCCCATGTTTCCTTAGGAGACTTCCATCTACCGGTCTCACATCTAAGATGATGCGATCCCGTCCTCAGTTGTGCAATTAACACCCTCGCTTTCCCTTTAATAGCAGCCCCTAAATACGTTTTTTCGCCATGATCCTTTGTCGGGTTAAACTCTTTGACGTAGTATGCTTTTTTTCGCCCAATCTGATTTGACCACATGGCAGTCCTAAATTTTTCCTTCACGTATTTTTTTATTTCACTATTGGTGCTAGGACACTCCTGTAATTTGATGTCCCACTTGTTCAGCCACTTGTTGTTCTGCTTCATCCAGGTTTTCTTTCTACGGTTTAGCGCCTCCTCCATAACCGCTTTGGGCCACCGGTGGTTGTCCATATTTTCAATCTTCTTTAGATAACTTATCAACCGAATTATCGCCGATGCCTCCAAGGGAAAAGCCCCCGCTTCAGCTAAAAGAATTTCATATGGGACCGTGGCCTTAACTTTGAGATTGCTTGTTATTAGGTGTTTTTGGATCCTTTCTATTTGTTTCCAGCTGCACTTTGACATATTGCTTCCCCACACTTCACACCCATAAAGTACAACTGGCGTGACAAGTAAACCAAAAAGAGTTTTCATGGTTTTCCAATCCCAAAGTTCAGCTTTCCTACATCTGTTTTGCAGCAAGAAAGAGGCTTTCCAACCTCCCTGTATCCTTTTCGATCTACAAGTCTCCCAGCTGAGCTTATGGTGAAAATCAACCCCAAGATACTTGTATTCTTTCACTATATCAAGCGGACTACCTTCAAAAAGAAAGATATGCTGTTTTACTTTTCTATTCAAAGAGAAAATCATGATTTTGGTTTTGGTGGTGTTCACTTGCATCCCCACTTCCTGACAGAAGTGTTCTAGAGCTTTCAAATGTTCTCTTAACCCATGAGCTGTTTTTGAAATCAAAATAAGATCGTCAGCATATAGAAGTAATTTCACTACATAACCTGCCAATTGAATACCGTCCCCCCCATCCTTGCTCAACCAAGCTTCCAACTTATCAATGTAAAGCCCAAAAAGCGTGGGAGATAAAGGGCAGCCCTGCTTAACTCCAATATCGCTGCCAAAACACTCTGACATACCCTCACTTGTTCTGATTTTAGCATTAACATTCTCATATAACCTATGAACAGCAGCTCTGTACACATTAGGAATGCCTAAATCTTCCATCCTATTCCAAAGTTTATCCCTAGGCACCGTGTCAAAAGCTTTCTTGAAGTCAACGAAACAGCAATAAGCTTCCTCACCTTGGCAGTCCCAAATCTTCTCAATCAAGTGCCTAAGGGTGATGCAGTGATCAATGGTAGAGTGCCTAGATCTAAAGCCTGCCTGCCCCTTTGCCCTTTTGCCCTCATTTTCTGCCCAGTTGCTGATCCTACACTCAACCATGCTCCCAAAGAGCTTGCCAAAGATAGGATTAACCATAATTGTGCGGTAGTTAGATGGGTTATTGATATCTCCACTTTTAAACAAAGGAATGACCACACTAGTAGTCCACACCAAAGGGAAGCCTTCCTGATTGACATTATTGAAAATTCTTGTTATGTAAGGAGCAAGTGTTTCACTCCCCCACTTTAAAAATTCAGCCTGTATCCCATCTATATCCTGCGCTTTCCCACTTGCTAACTTCTTTATTCCTTGTTTAATATCATCCATGGTGAATAGCTCCATTGATGTGTTAACAACCGGAGGATAGCCTTTCTCGTGGACCCGCTCATAAAGGAGCCTAGCATACTCTAACCATTGGGTATCCGTGATATTGTTTTCCAACTTCTTTTTCTTTTGCTGCAGTTCCCTCCAAAAGCCTTTAGGATTCTGCTTCCCAAGCGATATTAGCTCCTTCCTTCTTTCATTAACATACTCATTTTTTTTGGATTGCACTAATTTTATATATTTTTTCTTGTATTCTTTGTCCATACCACTCTCCTTTAGCGATCTCTTGGCTGCCTTACACTCATCATCATACCACGGATTTGCCGGAAATGTGTTTGCAGCCCCCACCTTGGGACGAGACCTTTTACAAGCCTTCAATGCTTTGTGGATTATCGGGATCAGCAAATTGCTGTGAATATGGGCATCAGCCCCTTTTACAGCGTTTATCCCCTCTTCATTCTTCAAATCATAAAACTGTTGTTTAAGAACAGCCTTAAATATTTCTTTATTTTCCTGATTTATGAGGATTTTACCCTTGGGAATGGCTTTTTTTTGCATGTGTTGAACTTGCTTGTTGTGCTGATTGATTGGAGAAATGCGAAGCTTAACATGAAGGGGTAAGTGGTCAGATTTCATCCCAATAGAACTGCTATTACATGCTACAGAAGTAATATTCAGAATTCTAACCTTATAACCAATCCACAGTTTGTGAGTACTTGGCAGCTCACAGACTTGCATTCACAGAAATTCCAGTATTCCAAAACTATTCCACTCTTCCAGATGACACTGTACGGTCATCATTGCTCTTAGTATTGTACAGTAGTCACAACAACAATTATTAACTTCTCCAGATTCGAACGATTCTATCCATTCTCATACAACAGATTTTGTAATCAAAATGCAGCATTATCTCAGATATTCCATTCAATTGAACAACATTTTGTTTCATACCCTAGCTCCTTAATACAAACCCTTGACTCCCAGACATTTCCAAAGGCAGCGGTTATACATCGAAAAAAATGTCAAACTCCCGATACAAGAAGCTTTTGTTCTTTTTAACTTGACACAGCATTGCAATTTAGGCGATTCCTAGATATATTAAATTCAGGCGGTTTATTTAAGCAAAACTCCCACATCATCCATAATACTCCAAAAATTGACTTATGTTTGAAGTCCGCCTTCTTCAATAAGTCGACATAATTCTTTAATCTTCTTTGGCATGTATCGGCACCAAATATAATAAAATGTTTTTCCCTTTATTGATATCAGCTCCCTTTAACAAGATCTTATTTTTTCCTTGATATGATCGGGCCAAAATAAACAGCTCCCGACAGGTTTCATTTTAGGAAAGTGGCTGAATTAAATTAATATTCCTGTTTATTTTGACACCCCACCAACATAGCTTCTACATGTCCATTGACAAGGGCGGCTCACACTTAATGAGAAGCGGTTCTAGAGGAGATAATAACTTCACCAGATTGGCGTTACAAGATCAAGAAGCCTTGTATTCTCTCTTTCTCACAGAAACGGCAGATAATGAAGGTGTGGCTTCTTCAATTTGATGCTTTCAAACTTTAATTCAAAATATCAAAGCCTTCTTATATTCCACTAGATCAAGAATTCCAAGTGCGTCTCTTTCCTTTCTGACTTCATGTCCTCAGTGCAAACACAAATCCTGGCTGACTGAGGATATCCGCTTTGGAGTTGATATCGATTTTAAATAACCACGACAATTCTGCAACCTCCTGAATGATTCAATACGTTTAAAGATTTCCACAAACTGCAATGTTGGAAACAATATTATATCGCATCCTTCTCTGTGATACTCTGAATATTATGCTCAACTGAAGTGACAGCTTACAAAGCTTCACACGGCCCTCATGAATTTAACCTCCTTAACCATTCGAGTTAGCAGTACTTGGAAATTCACTAGTCCAGAGTATTAAGATTCACTTCTCCTTCGAAGTAGAGTTGTCGTAAGCCTCTCCTATAACGGTTTCTTGAACATTACAGAAATCTAAATAAAGTTTTTATTCTCCAGATTAAACACAGCAGGCCAGACTTTTGCATTATTACAACGATCCCTTATTCTGAATTTACCACAATTCTTTCAATACATGCTTTCAGAAATATTGATATTATGATTCTACCTTTCATCTTGTCTTTCATTTAATACAGAAACATTTCTGATATCTTTCAAAACCAGGTATATTTACTATTACCCCCAATCTGTCAATTTATTCAATCTTTAAACTCAAAAATCCGATTTGAAAACAAACCTCCCAAATTTCTAACATTGCATTCGTTAAGCTCAACTGCAAAATCTAAGTGACTTTGCTATTGCAGAATTGGGTTTCCGTCCAATTCTTGAACCTGAAGATTCCCATCCTCAAGCTACAAAAGAGCCAAGCTCTCCAAATTTACAATCAACCATATATTTTATTCTTTGTCTTGTCTCTTGGCTTTCTGAGACTCTTCAAATTCTCCTCTTTTAACTTCCAATTGTGACTTAATTTTGATTTTCATTTAATAAGTCACTAAATATAATATTATTTAATTGATAATATTTCCCTTTTGAATTCACATTTGGAGGAAATATTAAATAATTAAAAATAACATTATATTTCTCCATGTAACCAAAAACAGGACATTCTAGTTTTCAGAGGTTTATCTCAATTTTCTCTTGTTCAATGACTCAATGATTTTGGTGGTGGACCTTCTGGAGGTCGTTCTGGTTGATTTCTACACACTAACTATTTATACTAAGTCACTTGGTCATATCACCTATACTTCCTATTTATAGTTAAGTCTTATTTGGATCAGTTGTCATCAAGCCTACATCCAGAAAATATGATCGAAGCACTATTTGAGCTGGTGTTGGGTAATTTATTGAGGATTAATGGTTATTATATTATTAAAGTTATTCGACTTTAATAATATTAATATTTAATGATAACTTATTAAAAGGTGATATAAGGAGGTTGAATGGAAATTAATAAAGAATTATATTAATAATGCTTTATTAATTTATTATTTTAAAAAGGCCAGATACATCAAAAGCAAATATTTATTTTATTTAATTATTTGGCCAAGTGGGGATTTGGAGTATAAAAGCAAAAAGCATTTGCTTTTTCATTATCATTGATCATTTTATAAAAACTTGTGCAAAATTGAGAGAGCTGAGCAAACAGGGTTTGCCGGTTTGAGATTCAAGCTTTTTGAGGACGAAAACCCTCAGAGAGGACAATGTCTACAAGTGTGGAAGATCACCCAAGGGCATTCTGAGAGATAGTCTCACACAGAGATTATTACAAAGCTTCATCAGTTTCCTGGAGATAATCATTCAGGGGTTTACAGAGTTTTCAGGGTTCAGTTTGAAGATTGTTGATATTCACAGCTATTGATCAAGCATTCCCAGATCTAAGATTTATGTTGTTGATTCCTAGTATGGATTTTATGTATTTCCTAAAGAATTAATAAAATTTGGTTATTTAACTTCTTGCAACTGTTTGGAAATCGGTTTATTTGCAAATATCTATGTTTGTATTTCCTAGTTAAACCCCAAATCAAAGGGGTTTATCAAAGCTCTACATTTTTTTGCCAAACTGTGGGTTTTAAACCAAAAAAAAAATCGGATTTGCCAGGGTTTGAAAATTTGTATTTCATGGTTTGGGTTTAATAGTTGCAGCGGAAGATGATTGTGTTTGCAACCATGAGGGATCAAGTAAATTGAAAAAAGAAAATTACCCATTCTTGGCGTATTAATCTTTGGGAGAGAGATCGAAACATATGTTGTGATTGACACCTGACTAAAGGCTAAGAAATTACTCCGTAGGAGTTTGGGAGGTAATTTTGTCCTTGTTTCACAACCCAGCTCCTTTTTTCGATTATTTTATAAGGAGCCATATTTTGTAAATCCGGGTCAGCTTGAGGGGCGCAAGTCAAAGAGTCAGGTCAAAACAAATGGCAGAAAGGAAATCACATATGTCAAAAGGGGCTGCATGAAGATTATATCTTGCCATTTTTAATATTTTATTTAGCCACATCTATCCTGCTAGGGTCGTGAAGGTGTTGGATTTAGCCGCATTTTTCATCACCGCCTAACCATTAAGAGCTGCTTATATTCTTTGAATGCATTCAAAGAGATTAAATCGCAGGAAAAGACGAAATAAAAGAGAGCTGCAGATTTAAGGAAAGACAAATCGCAAATGGGGGAATGAGAATGCCAGTCGGCAACTGGCAGGTCAAAATAAGTCGACGCTAGTATCTTAGCTAGCAGGAGCAATTTCAAAGGAGCTGATACCATTTAAGGAGGTGTCACCTTGTGATATTTTCTTGTCTCATACTAGTAACGACTTCATTGGAGGTAATCACTTCATCATTGGCTGGCCAAGGGAGTACACGGAGGTGGCAAAGTCAATACAGTCAAACCAAGGCAGCGTGATCTTCCTACGCATGTGCAAAGCCTTAGTCGTCGCCCCTTTATGAAGCCAAGTGCTGAATAAAGGCGATCGCGGGTCTTTGAGGAGGCAGTCTGTGGATTTAATTAAGCTGCCAGGTTTGCATTAAATTGTGTGAGCTGGACAGGAAATCAAATGAGACAAAGTTGGTTCCGATGATAAATTGGGGACATGAGCATCTTCAAATACCCAAGGCGTGAGTTTCTTGGAGCGGCTTGTGTAAGACATAGTCCAGGTCATTCAATGCACATATAACAGTGCCAAATCATCAAGGTCAACACAGTCAGTTGAATATGGGAATAACTCTGTTTAATTATTTTAAACTAAAACCCTTGGCTAGAGTTTAGCACAACCTTTCCAAAGGTTGTCAATCCTCTAATAAACTAATCGCAGACTTTAAAGATTAGTATATTGGAACTGCTATTTGTTCTCTTCAGCCATGTGAGCAAGAAAAATTGTCAAAAGAAGTCAGCAATTAGTCAGAGGTATTCGTGGGTTCTGGAGAATTTGGACAAGCTGGGAAAAAGACCAAAAACCTTGAGAAAAGTCCGTTTAAATTATATATTTTACGAAGGCTGGAGTTTGGGGTCAATCGCATCATCCAAGGTTTCTCATTTTGTGAGTTGTTGCCTTTCCCAAAGCCACGTGAGCAGCTAGAGTGTAAAAGAAGACAAAAATAAAGAATTTTTGTGCAGCATAGGAGTTACAAATAGAATCGAGCATGTGTGTGGGACCAGCAAATAAGATGTGGAGGTGACTTGACATGCTACGTGGGTCTGAGATTTATATTACTACCTTTCCAAAAGGAGTTGCCTACTTCAGGGCCCCATAGCTTAATATATGCAAAGGAGCAAGGAATTGAGGTTGGCTGGGTGTTAACTTTCCTCAGACTATCGCAAGAGTTGAGACTCTTTAAGGAAGAGTATCATCCAGAGCAGCTTAAACAGAAGAAGTTGTTTCTATAAGGTTTATTTTAATTAGTGCAGCTAAGGAATCAAGGCTGACTTGTTATAAGTTCCAATGCCTTCCTATATCCAATGTGGACTGATCATTACATGGTGTTGCTACACAGTCAACAAAGGGTTAACTGTTGCAAGCAAAGGAGCAAATTGTTGGATTAATTACCAGGGCAAAGTCATAGGAGATTTCGTGTTTATTCTTGATACTACTGTTATAACATCAAGTTTAATGCCGATTACTGCTACCTCTTGAAATTATTATTTTGTACAGGCAACACATATATATCTGTAATTTGAGTCATTAAGATGGTAAGCAGTTTGTGTGATAAAGTAATTGTGAAAGAACATCAAAATATTGAAATCCAACTGCAAATTGACTCAGAACAGCAAAGGGGTTAATTGTTTGAAAAAATCTCAATCAGTCAAACAAGGTGGGACACTCATTGAACAACTTCAGGGTAAAAGATGACTGCAGTTGATAAGTCTATATGTGAGTTGATGCAAAAATTGTATAATCTGATGAAGGACCTAGATATTAAAAGGGCATGTTCAAGGATGGTTGCAAAGCCAAAATGTTTGGATAAGGAAGAAGAAGCTTTGGTTTGTGAAATAAGTGAAACAGAAAACCAAACATCTATTGCAGCCACATCCGAAGAGCAACCTACAGTAGGAAGTGCATTTTTCAGTCATAGGGAAGACGTTGCAGCAGGCAATGAGGTTAGTTTCCAATGTGATACACTTCATGGGTCAACACCTATTGATGGGCATATTGTGAGTGATTGTGTTAGAGCCTACAAACCAATTGACGGTGATGATTCTGCATTCCCTTCCAGTGATGATGTTACCAAAAGCATGACATCATCTAGTGAAATAGCTAAGTGGGGCGATGATCATGACTTTGTCTTTGGAACTAACACTGCCCTAGTTCCAAATCAACAAGTTTGCAAAGAGATCATCATAGAAGAAGAGTTTGAACAGGTGATGGAGGAGTACGATCTTGTCCATTTCCCAAAAGATTTAGAAAGAGATAATTCAGATCAGCAAGAAGACAGTTTACAATTTGTTAATAATCCATTGTTTGGGGTTGATGTTGAATCGTTTTATGATAATCCACTCTTTGAATTGGATAATGATGCCCTTTCTGATCCCTCTATGGAGTTTGGCAATATTCGTAGGAAATGGAATCCTAGTAATGGATCAGGACTTCCGACAGGGCTTACTGGTGTGTTCCACAACGTACATAATGTGCCATGTGCATACGGCATTACTTTCAGCCCATTCACATTTAATTTGACTATGAGGAAGAAGACATGCTGTAATGTCCCCTTTTTAGCTAATTTCAGAGTTTGATGGATTGGCCTATAATCGGGTCCTCGTAGGTTAAGGTTGGTGTTTAGAGGGCCTTTTGTGGGAATTTATAGGTTCTTCAGATGGCAGCTTATAGTGTTTTCTTCTCCAGTACTTGGGCATATTCAAGGTTAGCCTTATTGGGGTGTTTCAGGCTCCGTTTATACACACTTACTACTATTAATAAGTCACTTGGACGTTGGGGGCCAACCTTACTATTTTTAGTAAGGCATCTAGATGAGCAGTATGAGGAGTGGGCAACCTCGTGGTGTTAGCAGAATCAGTTGATGATGAGTATTTAAGGAGTTATGATTAATTGGTTATTATTAAAGTGCTAACTTTAATAATAATTAAATATAAAGTGCATTAATGAATTGGCCTTTATAATATATGGTTTTTTTATAATCATGAGGTCTGTTGGCGTAAAAACTAACACCTCTGGAGTGCAGGTTTGTATGGACAGTTATGCACACTGCGTAATGAGTGCTCTTCAAATTAGGAGGGGAAGCTCCCTCGTAGTGCTGGAATGCATGGAAAAGAAAAGTAATCTAAGTCCTATCTTTTTGTTCTCAGCTGGAAGAGGCACAAGGTTAAGAAAACCAAGAACGCTAAGCCTAAGGATTTTCTTGGTTTCAAGCAGATCACACCGCAAACTAAGCTAACTAATTTTAACCTATCCAATTCTCAAGAAAAACAGAGCATGAGGAAATGAAGTGTGGATGATTACTGAACATAACCCGGTAAATGGACTCACAACGCGGGAAGGCAAGGTGGCAATAACCATCTCGCTTGTTCCAATAGGCTTATTGGAAACAACAATACACGATAAACTAAGTACAGATTCTCAACTTGAAGGCAAGGTGGCACAACTATCTGCTCAATCTGAATAAGTTTATTATTCACACACAACACACAATAACCAAGAACAGATTCTCAACTTGAAGGCAAGGTGGCACATCTATCAGCTCAATCTGAACGAGTTTATTGAACACATAACATGAAGGATAGCCAACTAGGATAATAAATTGCATTGGCGAGACACGCATACAATCTACGATCAACTAGCCACTATATCTAACTAAGGCAAGCATTCACCATAATAATTGCATGAAACCCGAAAGTGGCATAAATAATTCATTATCATACAAATAATTAAGGAATGCATACGTAATGAGCAATATTGGCTGTAAAGGGTAGGTACGCGATATACTGCAAAAAGTTATGTACAAATGACAAAAGCCTTATTTATAGACATCGAAGCGTGAAACCCCAAAATCACCCTTTGAGTCAACTTTACGCCTTGCAATGCATGCAAGATTTATTGCTAAACCCTAATAAAGCAAACTATACAGTTAACTGGAAAACTACCATCAGTTAACCGAAACATTTAACCTAAATGGACAATGTGCAAGCATGCACGTCCTTATTTAAAGAAAAGTTAACTGGACACTACCTTCAGTTAACTGGAAACCCTAACCCTAACTCCTATGAAGATAATCCCAAGGAAGAGATAAGCATGTATGAAATCAGCGAGTGAACTCAAGACTGAAAGTTGAGTTAACTGTTGCTCTTGACTCTAACCTCGAAACTAACTGCATATTCTAACTGACAGATCACTAGCTGCTATCTTGAGCAACTCAAACAATCTTGGAAATATCCACTGGCATTTTACTGACTAGTAACTCTGGCGGCTTTGTAAATGGAGTGATCTTTGTTCCTTCTGCAGCTTAATGTTTCTGATGCTTTTCTTGATTCTTCTCAACGAAAAAGTGTTGCATGATGAAACCACGAAGCTTGATCGCAAACACTCTGGTTGCGAGAAATACACACGAACTTGCTGCACACACAGAATTCCAATGATCCACCCCACGTCTACGCTTGTCAAATTGTCTGAATCAACCCTCGGATGCACTTGCTTTTCATTGTCAGCTGCTCTGATGAAATCATGAACTAAGACTGATTTGGTCTTGAATTTAGTCTATGTGAATTGCATTCTAAAAAACTCGCCCGTTGACTGTAAACACGACTATATTCTGACAACTTTCTGAAGAGGCTGAAAAAGCTCTGGTCAAGCTAAAAATAGCTCACTGCGGGAAAGTTTTTCGAATTTTTTTTGAAACGTGGGTTTTGTGCAGAATCAAATTCTAAGCAAACCCAGATCAATAAAAATTTGAAAAAGTGAGTTTTAGCTAGGCATGCAGAGACTTTTCAGTCGAGAAAAGTAGGGGTTTTTAGAGCTTCCTGGGGCAATTTTTCTTGAGAAAAACTGGAACATGGGTTTTGTGCATAACGGAATTCTGAACAAACCCAGATGATGCGATTTTCAAAAAGATGTGATTTTGGCCCACATACAAAGAAATCTTCGGAAAAAAGCACAGAGCTTCAGAATGAAGGCTGCGGGGCAATTTTCTCGAAAAAATCTAAGACATGGGTTTTG
>VDFB02269050.1:0-23357 GCA_007258455.2 Sequoia sempervirens | reverse complement strand
ACGTGTGGGTCAAGTGGCTTATGAGCTGGATCTTCCGGTGGACAGTAGAGTTCACAACGTGTTCCCTGTGTCGCGCCTCAAAAAGGCGTTGGGACAACACGTAATTCCTTCTATTGATTTGCCACCCCTGGATGATGAGGGCAAATTAGTTTTGATACCTGAGGCCATTCTGGATTCCAGAGAGCGTCAGCTTCGGAGGCGGGTCATCAGGGAATACTTGGTTAAGTGGAGGGATCTACCGGCAGAGGATGCGACGTGGGAGAGTGACAGTGTTCGTCAGCATCCAGCTTTGAGTTTGCTTGTGGACAAGCAAATTCGGGGAGGGCGGACTGTGATGTCCCCTCGCTAGACAGTTCTCGGGAACAGTGTGTTAGCCCTTTATTGGACCCTTGTGGGCTAGCCAGGTTGGTTAGAGGGTCAGTGGTACATTTTGGAGAGTTGGATCGTTTTGGTTTTCAGAGCTCAGTGACTGGTTCACAGCAGGCGTTGGCATTTCAGGAGTCCACAACTTCTGACGGCACGGGATTATCCTGAGTTTTGAGCGAGTTATGGAATTTTAAGTGATTAAGTTAATTATTTAACTTAATGTTTTATTAAAGTCACATCGACTTTAATATATTTAATATCACTTAAAAAATGTTCAAAAGGAGATTTAATATTTTAATGACATAAAATATTAAAAAGGTGCGCTCAAGTATTAAGTGGAAAACTATGGAAAAGGACTTAATACAATTTTAAAAGATTTTAATGATTAAAAAGGGCGTATTCTTCTTGAAATGCGTGCCCTTTTGGGTATAAAGCATTTCTCTGGCAAATGAAACTCATCTTTTGACTATTTTCAATTTGCCTTGTGCTATTTTCTCCTGTGCATTCTCCTGTGACCAGGGTTTGAACATTTGTCCATTGAGGAACGATAACTTTTCAGTGTTGAGTGCTTTTGAGGCTGTGAAAGATCAGCTGAATCAGTACAGTTGAGAGCTTCACACAGAGGTTCTACAGTTGCAGACAGAGATTATATATATACAGTTGTTTGTTCTTTGCAATAAATGAGGGTTTCTTCTTGGTGGCGCATCCTCCTTCAGAGTCAGAGGCCTCCAGCAGAGTTTCTTTACATTCTTTCCTTGGCCGTACATTTACCTTGGTTTTTGTGCCTCTCTGGAAAAGGCGTGTGAAGGGTTTTAGAGAAACGCCTTCCCTTTTGATCATTTCAGTGCTTCTTCTTTGGCGTCCAGCATTTCTAAGGCATTGTATCCAGTTTCTGAGCAGGAGAAATGAGTTCTGGAGATCTGGCGTGCTCATATGCTTGATTTCACCTTTTCCGGCTGTAGATCTGGCAACTTCTTTATTTAAATAATCTGGAGCTATTTTGGTATGTGTATCACTTGCATTCTATTTGTCTCTATATAATAATGCAATCTACACTCTCTTTCTGAAGCGAATAGTGTTAATTTTCATTTTATGAGCAAATATGATGTGCGCCCCTTCTCTTCTCGCTCTTCACTCAACTAGAGGAGAATGCTCATTGTCATGAAAGGCATCATACTCCACAAAATCTTGAACCCATCGCTTGCAATCAGCTTCGTGCATTGATAAATCAGCTTTGTGTTTAGTAACACCTTCAAACTCTCCATCTTCAAGAGCCATATGGTCTTCAAGCTCTTCTTCTTCATCACTGTCTTCTTGATCAAACATTAGAGCAACACCCAACTTGCTCAATGGATCATAGTCATCCGCTGTTCGGAAAGTTTCCGTAGAAACATTTTCTTCTTTAGCGGCTGCAACCACTTCAAAGACATCATCATGGAGCTTCTTTGAACCCTCTTCTTCTTCAAAGACAACTTCCTCTTCAATGGCCACCTCATAGTTTGCCATGCAAACTAATTTTTGATCTTCATCTGGATCAAAGGGAAATTCATCCCACAAAGGTTCTTTATCATACCTTGGTGTCAACCAACCGGGATCCCAAATGGAAAAAGGCTGACTGTTTTGATCAAGAGAAAAGTACTCTTCATGCTTCTCTTGGAGTGTTGAGTCTTTGAATAGGTCACCCAGTAACTCACTTGAACTGGTTTCTTCATAAGTCCTTCTCTCCAAGGGCTTAGTTTGATGCTCAAACCCAATGTCACCATCATAATGAAATGAAGAATCTCCATTGCCTGCTGTTTTGAAAACATCACTGTCATTATCTTCATCATGGGGAAGTATGTCATTGATTTCTTCATTAGCAGCCCAATGAATACCAAAGAGGTCTTCTTGGCTACTTGTCATACATTTGGCTAGTGAAAATTCTTGAGAGATTTGAACAGCAGCAAGAGGTGAATAATCCTTGACCAAATCCTCAACTAGAAGAGGTATAAACACATCAAAATCACCATTAACAACATCACCTTGGTAATGATCATAAGCTGGTCCAAGGACACCACTAGTGTTTTCTTCATCTTGTTCTTCTTCAATGAACTCATCCCACACAACCGCCATACCAACAATTTTTGTGAAGCCCTTAGCCTCAAGACCCTCTTTGGATGTATTTTCATTAGAGCTCAAGACTGATGTTATGTTCTTTTCACTGAACTGTTCTTCATCACTTCCTATCACATGCAAATCTAAGGAAGTATTTTGGGGTTCTTCCACACACTTTTCAACTGTCAGAGTTTCTTTATCAAGCTCACGATCAATATGAGGCGCCATGTGCACCTTGCTATCCCGACTTTCAGACCTAGCATAAATCTTTCTGATTCCCCACCTTATGTCAGGATCCTTCATTAGCGTAAACAGTTCATGCATTAACTCAAGTAGAGGCTTCTCTGTAGTCATCTCTCTCTGTGTGTAGTGTCTGGAATCTCTGTCACTCATCTGTCAAATGAACTCTATTGGGCACAGGATGGCAGGATCTTGGCTCTGATACCACTAAAATATTCCGAGCCAATTTTTTTTCAATTTTTTCAATAACAGTTTACAAACCAATGCACCCGTTAAGGTTAGCAGCTAAACCAAAACGATGCTGAAGCAACTCTAACCAGAATGTGCCAATGATCCCCATGCACATTAATGATCTAGACCAAAATGTTCATACCCAGAATCCTAATCCGGCAGCGCCGGCTAACGACGAAAGCATGTGGTCGAGGGGATCCTCAATATAATATACCAGAAAGAAGGCCCGCCACACTAAGTATAAGCGCGTTTTAACCCACGCGGAAATGAGGCGCACTCATATGTATATAATAGAAATTATACGTCGGAAAGAGAAGTAAGCTAAAATGCTGAAAGTACTCGACACCCAGAATGTGCTTTCTAACCCGGAATGGGAAAGGAGCTACCATAGGGCGGAGATAAAGAAATACAATTGCAATTACAGAATGTAAATATGAGCATTACAAAACATGATTAAGCAAGATGAAAGAACTGCTGTCAGTACTACTGTCAGCTTACAATATGATAGAGAATTCGCCTGCCAAGAGCATAGGAATTTGAAAGATTAGCATTACATCATATAAGAACTCTCCATGGCTTGATTAGAGATGCCAATTCAATAAATCTCTCAATGATCAAATAATAATACTGTTTTTCCACAAATCTGCACTTTTAAATAAAAAACCAGCAACCTAGGAATTCACCCATATGCTCATATCTCTCTCATTTCTCACCCAAATGATCTCAAATCTGATGCCATAGACCCTCAAAATGATGGCGCCTAACTTAGTAATAAGAAATGACATCTAAAAATGGTTATTAATTAATGACACGGATCCCGAGGCACTCCAAAAAGTGCGCCCTACAAGGAATGACGGATTTGCTTTATAAAATCATACGCTTCATATTAAAATCTGCAAATATTCATGAAGCGTCGCTTCCAACAGAGAAAACCAATGAGACAATACCCAGAACGACTCTTTGTGTATTTTATGACTTATGATTAAAAACATCAATCTGCTACAATGAATGTGCAACTCCAGAAAACCACTAATATGCATAGAACTGATTTACATATCCTCACAAAGACTAAAAATGCAGAAATCTCACAATAAAACATTCAAACTACACTATCTCACCACTAGTCGCTATCTTTCAAGCGAGAAGCAATGCCCAAGCTAGGAGGCCTTCATTCCTTGAAGCAATCCCAAAGCCAATCCGGCAGCATAACATTCCTCTAGATAAAAGATGCTGAAAAGAGAACCCAAGGCTTCCTTTTATAATTTGCTGTTGACCTTCTCGAAACCCTAACCTTCTTTTTTCAGAGTCAAAACCCTAATCCCAAGAGATGGCGTCCCACTTTCCCAAGCAACATTTTAATTATTACTTAATTTCTTCATTGAAATTGGCGTCCACTTTTGCTTGGAATAAATCTTTTAATAAAAACATAATTACTTCCTTTAATGAGGAGCCCACCCATAAAGAACCTCTTTTTAAAACAACTTAAAGTAAAGTTGCTAGGCCAAGGGGTCAATGTTAAAATATAACATTAAACATGACTTCTTTAAAATAATTCAACTTATCACCTCAAACTGCATCCCGGGGCCAGAGTTTGAATACGCCAATTGAGTCAGCTGAAGAGGAAAGTCAACTGTGTCTGAGACCAACCGGTTTATTGCCAGAAATAGAATTTACTAAAAATAGTAAATTCCTGAAGATGCTCAGAATGCCAAGAAGAACATACCACTGCGAAGCTTTCTGAAAACCCATAAAGAATCCGCCATTGAATTGACCAACCCCGAGCAAGAACATCCTTCAAAATAGGAAACCCTAATTTTACCTTCCGAGTAGCCTACGGGTCTCCGGAATAGGCCAACGGTCACTGGAAAGATCATGCTCGAGAAGGGGACATTATAGGTGCCTCCGCTTTAACCTCCAAAATTCGCCAGACAGTCCTGAAGACCCTCGAATTTGCTTATCCACCAACTACCATCAGATTCGTTGGACCTCCTGATCATCCAGAAACGAGAATTCATCCGAAGATCAGAGAAAACACAGAAATTGAAGAATGTCGAAAAATGGCTAACACTGGTGACCATGGGCACCCCAACTAGCCAAGGGCGCCCAGCATTTTGAGGGATCAAAAGATGTTTTTATCAAAAGTTGCCTCGAGGACAATCTCATCAGATTCGATCAAGCTCTGCAACGAGATCATTAGCCAATTCACAGGATCAATCTGACATCCGGAAATCAAGATCAAATTGGGGGCAAAATCAAGCAAAAAGTCAAAATTGTCAGAAAATTGGCTAAGTTTGCAGAGGAAAAACGCCTCTAGACAAGAAGGGCGCCCAAGGCTCAATGCCTTAGTCAAATTTTTGAGTTTTCATCATGAAACTTTCTGAAAAGTGCCCACATTCGATGAACTTGCTCAGCAATCTGGGTCAGCTTGGTTCATGATTCTCAACAACTTTGAAAAAAAAAATCAACTTTCAAGAACCTACTTTTTTCACACATGTCCAAGAAATCTTCAGTATTTTCAAAATCTGATCAACTGGGTTCATCCAAAATGCGATTCCGCACAAAACCCAACTCTCAACATTTTTCAAGAAAAGTTCAAAAATTAGGGTTTTTGCTTTTTCAACCAGCCACTGACAATTTTCAAAATCGGACGATTTGGGTCTCTTTACAATGACACTCTACACAAAACCCATATCTCAGATTATTTTTGAAAAATCTGCCCGTTTGATGAAGAAAAATCAGCAAGCTATTTTTAGTTTTTGTGCAGAACTCGTTCGAGCATAGTCGAGTTTATAGTCAAACTTCAAGTTTTTCATCATGGAGTACTCTCCCATCGAATTCAGAACCAAATCAATGTTGTATCATGATTTCATCAAAACTTTTGAAACTAACTTGCATCATATCAAACCAATGTTCATTTTGTGTGCTTTGGAAGATGCAAGCAATGTTGCAGTCAGACATCTTGGTCATTTTGGGTTGTTTGCAACCTCAGGCCAGACAATGTTGAGAAGTTCTTTGAGCAAAAGGACAAGTATTGGAAAAGAGTTATACAATATTCTTCCATTGAAATCGGGAGAAGTGTCAGAAGCATAAAAGCTGCAAAATATATGTTGAAGCAAGAGGTTATATTTATAAAAGGTCATCACTCTAGTTGCAGAGCCGCCGAAATTAGCAAGATTTGATAAAGCAATTGTAGATGTCAAATATTTCCTGAGATCCATTGCAAAAAGCAAGGAAATCCTAGAAAAGCGGAATTCTACTATAGATAGTATTGATGCTCCTGATAGAGATATAGTCTCTAGCTTTTTGGCGGATGTGGTTAAGATTTAAAGCAGCAATGAACTAGAAGCTTTCTCCAAGCTTTCTTTCTATTCTTGTCTCGTTCTTATCCACTCTCTATGAAGGACAAATATCAAGATGTAATAGTTGGCACTTTCCCTATTTTTTTGCTTTCATAGGTTGTTAGATGCTTATCTTGTTTTAGTTTTCAAAATAAAGCTTGCATGTTGGCAAGTCTTAGTTGTAAAAGCAAGGAAATTTTAGGGTTTCCTACTCCTCTGCTTGTGTATAAATAAGGGCAGCCTTGCCCATTTTCTTTAATTGTGCTTGTGATAACAAAACATTGAGCCTACTAGTGCCTTCTAATTGTTATTCAGTATTGTTCACTTAGTGTTAGAGCAAGTTTGCAAGCCTGTAATGCTGCAGGTTATTGTTCAATTCATGTGTTTGTGTCATGTGTTTTCTAGTTTGATGGCTAAACTGTAAGCCTGTTATTGCTACAATCCTACTGTCCTAGAAGTGTAATCTTTGTTACTTGAAATTTGAGAAAATAAAATCATATGCTTGCTTTGTTGCTTTGATCTACTGCCTCGGATTTCCGTTTTATGTGTTACGCTTATATCATCTCTATTTCAGCTTGCATTGAAAGTATAGTAAATGTGCGTTGGAAGAAAGTTTGTTTAAGTATTTGTGTCAAAGAATCATTCCTTGTTCATTTCTAACTCTCAAGCTCTAAGTTTAGTTGAGTGGTTAGAAACATCAATAGAGTAGGCTTAGTTGTAGTTGAAGTTCAAAAGAGAAAATCTTAGCTACAACGCTAGAGTTTTATAACTTTCTGCACTTAGCTGAATAAAAAGATTGGCAAATTAGTTTTAGTTTACTTTCTTTAAGCAACATCAACAAAGAGAGAGCTTCCCCTCCTAATTCGAAGAGCAATTTATCTGTGCATAGTTGTCTGTTTCTAATCTGCATTCCAGAGGTGCGAATTGAAACGCCAACATTGGGAATGAGTCCCAACATGAAATATGGTGGTTCATGATGTGCATTTGGATATCTTTAGCCTCAACATAGACTTGTTTGAACCAATTTATTTTTCTTCCAACCATTTGTAGCATAAGGTTCAATGAGTGGACAAAACATCCAAAATATATTTGAAATTGTACCACAACCAATATACCAACTACTCTATAATTCTCTGAGTTGGCCACTATGACTTGGACAATGTTTTGGAAACCACTTCCTTGATGCACTCTATAATGATGTAAGCAATAAATTGTGAATTTTGCACCTGCATTGAACAATCAATAAATTGTTCCTTGGAGGCACACTTTAGTCGCATTGACAATTGATCGATATCTAGCATCATTCCATCCATCAAAAAAATAGACACTCCTATTTGTTTCCACAAATGCCTAATGAAAGCCAATGAAACTTTTATATATTTAAACACATTCAATTATAAGGCGTTGCACACATTCCCTTAACCTAAACCCATGTACCCTTTTGGAAAATCATTTACTTTTCTTAACATATTGTTGGTAAAATCTAATCAAACAACATTGAAGGATGAAACATCTACAAAAAGCATCCTACAACAATTTAATCAGCAATTTCTCTAACATCATTTTGATATACACTCTCTCAAAGCCCTTTTATTCTTTTCACATTGTCAGTCTCTCCTTCATTCTTGCCTAAAAATTGGGTGGCTCTATAGCACAATATTAGGGACAATGCTATGAGATGGCAAGTAGGAGCTTCCATGCCCCCCATCCTATCCTCAAAGTGTCATGTTCTACTTCTAAGGACAACTACTACATATGCATTTTCCTACTCTTTGATTTATTCTACTATTTCATGAGTTGGCACAAATACACCATTCTGCCCAAGAAAAGCTTTGATTCCCATGCCAAGAGTGGCACACAAATGGCCTTTCACCCAACAATATGTACTTGTGTTGTACCCAAAATAAATTTTTTGGCATTCTGTATAAATTGAGCTAAATCTTGTTAAAATGCCATGTTAAGTCAGTTTTAGGTCAAACCAATCATAGAATCTTGGTGGGTTTCTGTCAAGGAACACATGTGCAAAATTCGAAAAGTTTCAAAAATTAGGTTTTTCGCCTCTATTTTCAAAACCTCGAAAAATAGGACCTTCCCGTAAATGATTGAAAATGATTTTGATAGGATTAAAGGCTTCAATGAACACATTGGTCAAGTCGTAATCATCAAAAGACATGTTTTACTGTGGGTCATTTCTATTTTTCAGGAACAAAGTTAGGAGCTCCACAGCCATTAATGGCAGATTGGCCAGTACCAGGTGTTGAAAGCTAAGCTTCAAAACTTCAACGACACAACCATGGCAGAAAAGGTCCAAAATGATGCTGTTTGATGAAGGAGATTCCTGAAAGTGAAAAAGGTCAAAATTTGACTAACTTTGGAAATGTTACGAAGGAGAGATTGTTCACATGTTGAAAAGAGCCTTTTTCAAGCAGGGGCGCCCATGATCTTTTAAGGTCAAATGAAGTCACCCAGATCATCCAAGGCATTCATTCTTGACATTTGCCTGCTGGCGCGACAATGAAACAAACAGATAAATCATCTGAGGAATAGATCACAAGCAGTTGCTGATGAAGCAAAAAGAGGCAGTTGAGGAATTATCAGGAAACCACAGTTAACGGCGAAGTTCTAATAAAAAAGAGCCTTTCCAAAAGAAAGGCGCCCTTCTTTTTTGACCTCCAGATGCTGATAAATGACAAAAGGCTTCCCAGGATAATCTTCTCAGCCCAAGTAGATCTCGGAAACGCAACTGCAAGCACCAACATCTGACAGAGCATTCAACGGATAATCCAGATCAAAGTAGGCAACTTTTCAGATGAAGATGATCAGGCCAAAAGACAAAAGCGCCCTTTTCAAGGAGGGGTGCCCTTGAATAAAGGAACCCTAAATTGAGATCCAGGTTTTCTAAAGTCAGTCATTTTTGGCAGAACAGAGCTGGGTACTTGATGAGACATCAAGCGAAATCATCTGACTCTCCGATTAACGAGAAATCCAGATCAAAGCATGAGAGGTCATTTCAAAAGGCTGAAGAACGAAGTTTGAAAATTCACCAAGGCATTAGCAAAAGAGCCTTTTCTTGGAAAAGGCGCCCATTCTTTTGAAGCCCTAAACTCAGCTTTTCATCATCATGTCTCCCAGGCACTTCTTTTCAGTTTGGATCCAGCTCCGCAGTGAATGTGTCCGCAACATCTCAGGATCAACAGATAACGCTAGTTTCAAGATCAAATAGAGGGCTTTCAGGAGAGAAAATATGTAAAAGCTTGCAAGAAACCAAAAGGGACACCTAAAAGAAGTCAAGGGTCAATTTGTTGACTAAAGTCAAGAGCTTTTGAGTTAAAATTGGCTAAAACACTCTACGATCAGTGGAAATCACCTTTTTAACTTTAGATCAAGCCAAAATCACTTTTTGAGCTTGAGTTAGGTCCCCAAACTTGTGGATCTAAGGCTTAAACATATATATTCAAGGTGAAGGCGTCCCATTTCATTATTTCATTGCAGGTTAAAAGATCAAGAACAGCCACAAGCTCTCAAGGACGCCATTGATAGATCTGAACAAGGTTTTCATCCGTTCTTCAATTTTTCTTGCAGATCTGAAGCAGAAGAAAATTGCTATTTTGAGGATTGGATTCAGAGATAGATTTTTTTCAGAAAATTAGAGAAAACTTCCAATCCATCTTCTGTCTACTTCCTCTCTTCTGGTCTTAGGTTTTCTTGCATTTGACAGAAAAAGCAACAAGCTACATCAGATCAGATCAACTGGGTAGATTCAGCATTATTTTCCAGAGAAACCCATCTCGACAAATTTTCCAAAATCAGCAAACTTGCTGCCCCTATTTTTGGGGGTTTTTCCAAAAAAGTTTTAGAATCCGTGTCACTCTGGAACTGGCTTCAATCTTTATTTAAAGCACGAACAAAACCCATGTGCCAGATTTTTTCCGAAAAATACTTCTCGGCAAGACGCTATTTTTAAGGGTTTCTGAAAATCATCTGAACAAGGTCAAGCTTACAGTCAATCTTTAAGTTTTTCAAGATGCAGTACTCCCAGGTACAATACGAGACCAAGACGGTCTTACTCCATGATTACTTGAAAACAGTTGACACAAATTTACACCAAGTAAATCTAGTCGTTGATTTGGAGCAGCTAGAAGGCATGAATCAAATCACATTGCAGAATATTGAAGAATCCGGGTTGCTGCAGGCCGCATCAATTCCCATCACACTACAAAGCGTAGAGCTTGTAATCTCTTGTATCAAGCATTACAATCCTACCACCAGAGAAATCAGAGCAGCGGATGGAAGAATTGTTTGTAGTCTGAAACCTCAAGATATCGAAAGGTGTTTTGATATTCCATCATGTCCTAACAGCAAAGTCATATCAGTGACGGAATGTGAGAAGGCATTTGAGACAGCTAAGGACAAATGTCAAAAGGTAATGGCTGAAAAATGGTTAAAAGTGACAAAGGCAAGCTTTCCTAAGTCGTTGGGACGAGGAGAATGTAAAGATGAGTACGCAGTGTTAATCACTCTACTCAATAGAATCACTGGAGAAGAAGATGGTCGTCAATTCCAGCCATGGATGTACTATGTCATTGCTAAAATCATTGGCAAGAGGGAATATTATGACTGGGCCACTTTGATTAGTGACACACTCCATCGACAAATCACTGGGTATCTGGAAGCTCATAGGTTCCACATGTGCTCTTACCTGGTATACTTGATAGCCTTCCAAGGCGATTTCAGGTTATTGAACAATGTGGGAACCTTAGGTGTGCAGAAGGTTCACGAACATTTCATACATCTTGAGTTTACTCAAGCGGAAAGACACTTCAAGAAAACAAGTGATCTCTTCACTATGCACACAATACGTGAGCTTAACCATGAGATGCATGTGCGTATTTCACAGACAGCCAGAGAGGCAATGGCGGATTGGGCAGATTGGTTCATCCAATTTCCTACGTTCTCCTACATACGCGTGTATGGCTACATTGGCCACCCCGCCATGCTACCAAGATACCCTTCAGATAGGGTAGTCTTCATGGAATTCCTGAGACAGTTGTCTGAGGTTCATGTCTACTTGCGCTTGAAGAGGAAGACATCTGTTAACTTTCCCGTTGGAATGGGACTATATAGATGTGGATTCACGGTAGATGCTAAGATGATGAGTCAGGAAACGGTGAGGTTTAATCTCAAGTATCTCATTGAGAGAAGATCCTATGATCCCAAAGGACTCTATGCAGCACATCTCGAGCAGCACTCATCACATAAGTCTTCTATTGAAGATTATTGGGTAAATTGTAAAGACGAGTATGAAGTGGCAAGGAACTACATCATTCCAAATTTCCCAAATTAAAGCTGGATTTTATGTCGCCAGACACGTAGGCCCCACCGGCGATGAGAAGGGGAAGTCATTCTCCCTCATTCTTCGCAGAGATTCAAATAATTCCCAACCGCCCCGAGTGGATCGGGTATGCCGTTAAGTTCATCGCCTATAGAGTTGTTGTTAAATCCAGTGTGAGTGTTTGGGAAACAGCCAACCTATCACCACGAAGAAATCGAAGGTGATACCCTCACAACGTAGCCGCCACAGGTTCCCCACACCACCTTCCACTCTCAAAAGGAAACCTAGGGCGTAAGCAATGGTGCAATCCTCCCCAAGGGATGAGGATGTCAAAGCTCAAATGTAAGCCTAGGAACACGTGTGAGGACACCAAAGGGAGAAAAGTTTCACACATAACCTCAAATAATCACCTGCATGCCCCGCAACAAAAGAGAGTAGAGACCTGCCAACCCCCATCCAGCCAGTAAACTATCACGCACAGTCAGCTAGCTAGCCGTTGCTAAAGAAACCAAAGCAGCCAAACGCGAAGCAACAAACAGAAGCAAAGAAAGAGAAACAAAGGCTCAAGCTATGGAAGGTGAGCCACCAATATCAAGACACAGCTACAGACATGTCCTCATCGACGGATTCGGCCACCCAGAGACATTGCTCCGGAAGACAGCCTCACCACACATCTAGCATCTCAAGGTCCTCATCGCCCCTCCTGTACGGTTCGGCCGAGATTCTATTTGGCTTGAAGGTTTCCTAGGGAAGAAAGAGGGAAAAACCCTCTTATGAACTTGACTTTACCGAATTCAACCACGTCCCACAAGACACCTCGGCGAAGAGGTTAAAGAAACAAGTTCACATAGCAAGGAATGCAGAGTGTGAGATCATCATAGAGACTGTCGCTCCACCAGTAGAGAAAAGCATACACGAGGTCCAAGTAGAAGACTACACTTTGTCTCAACTTAACCTCGGGAAGACTACACGACAGGTGGAGGCAGACCTTCTTGGAATAGCTTCGGTGAGCACACAAGAAAGAATGGCTAAGGATGGTAAAGAAAAGGCAGCCTTAAAGGCTGAAAACCAGAAACTGAGGTCATACATAACCAGCTTGATACATGGCACACCAAACGTCTCAGCCCTACCAGCAGGACTACTAGATCTCCCCGCCGAACAAAATCATCGGCAATTGATAACATTCGGCAAACACTTGAGAGATCAAGTAGAAGAGTTTGTTCTCAAAGGTAGATGTATACTGGCAAACCTATACCAGTTACGGGATAGAGCACATGGACTTCGTGCAGAGATCCAGCAGTCAGAACAAAGGATTGCAGAAAAGAGGCTTGAAGATGAAAGCACAATTGCAGATTTGCAATTGGCATATCAATCAGTATACTCTGAAGAAAACAAGCAACATCTCTTTGCTTGGAAAGAACAATTGGCGTACAAGGTGAAAGCCTATGATGCTCATTCAATAGAGTTGATTGATTATAGACGGGTGGTTGCCACTATTATCAACTTCGCAAGCAGGATATCCTTCCTGCGCTTTAAAATACGGAGGGAGGAGAATGCTAATCGATGGTCGTTGTAATAACCGCCCGTGGATGTCATCCGGCAAGACTTCTTTGATGATCTGTGATGGTTGCAAGTCACAAGGTAGCAGCTTTATCAACCAAGTTTGAAGAGGCAGCATCTCAGTGTATTGACTTCGGAAATCAACTCACAACGGGTGAGATCATGCTACGACGCCACGTCATCATCCTACAGAGCATTAACTCCCCAGAAGCTAATGAAGTCAATCAATGGATAGAGACACTGCTGATTAATGGCGAATTATAAATGCACCAAAAAAAGGACGCCATACACCCTCCAAGTGGCATTTATGAGACTTGAGTTTGACTTGATGCTTCTTTCCAAGTCAACTCAAGATGGTATTAAATGTAGTTGGAGTTAACTTGATGCTTCTTTCCAAGTTTAACTCCATATTCCTTAAATCATGCATTGTCAGATCCCATTGATTAAGGATGTCTAATTGGCTTCTATGATTTGTGGATCTTAGATCTCCACTAAATGTGGATGTCTATTTTGGAGGGATACTTTCATTAAGTTCACCTTTTAGTTTACTTTCAATCAACTGAAGTAGTTTCCAGTTGACTTTGGTTACTTTCAGTTAACTGAGGTAGTCTTCCAGTTAACTGCTTGTTCCCCCTTTTCAGGAATAAATCTTGCTAATCGATTGGCAAGAACTCATTGTTAACTCAAGGAGATTTTCGGGGTTGCCCACCTTTCGCGAGTCCTATAAATAAGAGCCTTAGTCTGTTGGTTTGTTGAACTTTACTTTGCTAAAGTGCAAATTGTTGTGCCATTGTTGCCAAATGCCTTTGAAAGCTGATATTTTGTTCACTCTTGATGAGAGTTCGTTGGTCGATCGTAATTGTGCATGATTTCGTGCCTTTGCTTTCCCAACCTTTGTAATTCGTTGATGAAGCTTTGAAGGAGAATATCAGAAGGCGCTTGCATTTTGGTCAATCTTTTTGAGTTGTGTCCACGTCTTGTGTCTAATAGCTCGTTGTCTCATTTCCCTCCTTGGACATTTGTTATTGACAAGTTATCGTTCGTTGTTGTTTAATGTGTTGACTTCCAAGCTATACTTCGGATAGGAGCCATACTTCGGATAGGAGCCCCTCCTCCTTAGCAAGCTCGCTGGCCAAGGCATTGTAAAATTGTTGTTTCTCGTAAACTATTTCCTAGCCCATACCTCGAATAAGAGTCCCTCCTCCTTGGCAGGTCTCAGATCTAGTTTACCGTAAAGAGCGTTTGCTTGTACCAACCTTATCCCGGTGTATACCCGAGAGTTCAGAGCCTCGGTCATATTCTCAGGAGACGGCGAATTCAGGTGATCCAACCAAACCATTCCCGCTCCTTTACCCTCATGCTCTGTTTACCTTGAAGGTATTGGATAGATAAAAGCTAGATTAGTCAGAAGGAGGATCTCTGTAAACCGCAGCCAATAGCTGGTTTACATTGTGTTTGTGCACCTTGTGTCCCCGGCCAATAAGCATAAAAAAAAGATAGGAACTTTAGTTTACATTTCCCTTCCCTACGCATTGCTCCCAGCAGAGAGGGACTTCTCCTCTTTAAATAACGAAGAAGTGTTGCAAAACATTTGAAATAGCTGAACGTTTACAATCAGCACTCCAGAGGTGCTAATTTAAATGCCAACAACTTGTACACCACTGAACACACCCACTACATATCCAAACATATGTCCCACCACCTGGTATTTGCTCTATCATTTCTACATGCCTCCACAAAGGTCAACTTGGATTGATTTTGAAGTAGGGTTGGTCAATAGATCTAGGATTGGCTACCATTGTAATCCTTAAGACAACAAATTCAAAAAACAAATATTGAACAGTACGCTCTAGAATCCAAACAAACGAAAGCCAAAAATAAAAAAAGAAAACACACGCACACACACACACACACACACACACACACATATATATTCCTAAAAGGTTAAATCATTCAACAAATTTAAATTTTAAACTGTAAATCATTTAATAAATTAATTATAATAGTTTGCAGATTATGTACATGCATTATTTATTTTGAATTCTACATCATAAATATTGGTTTATTAAAATTTCAAGAAACACAAAAGCAACAAGAATGAAATCACAAACAGCAATTCTGCCTCTAATTTGAGCAGCAATGCCAAGACGCTCAACAATTGCCAATGCAATCACGAGTAACAATTCTACCTCTAGTTCGACCCGACAACAAACTTTCACATTCTCTGCTCTAGAATCCAAAACAAATATATTACAGAAGTAGTAATTGTTTTTAATCCCTATTACCCAAAACAAAGAATTCCTCCATTTGAACAAAGAATGCCTTATGTTTGTTGTTTCCTAACTCATTAAACAAAACACAAGTGAAAATGACCATTGGTTTAGTGTTAGGGAGCATTTTTATGGTCAAAAGTCAAACAAAATATATCAAAAATGACTTTTGGTGCTAGAATTGCCGTGACACAGCTAGAATCACCTAGCTACACACAAGAAGAATTCTAAACAAAACCACGTGCAAGAATCTGTGCCCTAACCAAATCCACAAGTGAATTGAACCCATTTTTTAATATGAAACAAATCACAACCAAAACAATGTAGGTTTTTAGGCCTCTTTTTTTATATTGCTAATCGTTTACAAATATTCTCCTCAAACAAGAATCAACATGAAACCAATACAAGATCTTACGAGCACAACAATGAGACTAACACTACCTCCTTTCGAGAAACCACCTATGGAAGATCGAGAATCACTACTTTGAATCCCATATTAGATGTCCCTTGGGTTTCCAATAATGACAATTCAATGCTTTAACCAACTAAGCTCAACCCCTCAGACTTTCTTTTCGGCCTCTTTGATAAGTAAGCCAAGATAAATTGGAACTCACACCATTTAAATCTAGAGTTCGAGATATTAATTATGGATCTATTCCATGTGAATTCGACCATGCAATTCCTCTCCTACACCTCTATTCACCATCCCTAAACCCTCACACACCTAGAATGCTGATACCATAAGGAAAAAATCATAGACAATAGAAGAACACTGAAACTCAGCAAATGGAGAGAACAAAGCTAGCTGTTCTTTCACCAATCATTTCAGAACATGAAATTGAAGAATACATTTTAATGAGAAAGATGACCAACGAATTCATAACTGGCCATTATTTACAAAGCTGATTAGCAAACCTTATCTTATTACTACTTCTTGTAGAGCACAATCCTATGTTTTAATACTATGCTTTTATTTCCTATGTTAATATTTCAATATAATATAAGTACATATAAATCAAATTTATGTCAATTGTATATTTTAACATCCTCACATTTTTGGTTATTTTCCCTTTCTCGTGGTTTTCTCCAATTCTGAGATTGGATGATTGGCACAATCTTGTTGCTTGATACTCTAAATATAGATACAAGCTGAGCTTGTATCCGCTGCTGCTTCCACTCTTTTAAGTTCTTTTTCAGCCGGATCCTCTGTTGCTGCTTGGTCTCTTGTCTAAATCTTCTTGGCTGATTGCTCACTGTTTTTATTTTGGTTAATAATTTTAATGAGGTGTCATGTGCTTGTCAAGTGAGTTAGGGGCACAATAGAGTCACATTGACTAAACAGTTTTTTAAAGCAGAATTGGGCTTTGACACAAAACCGTTATTTAGGTATATCAGCATTTTTGAAATAGGGAAATGTCAAATTTTGAATGAAATGTTTCTGAATTCAATGCAAACTGCTTCAAATTTTTAATTCCTGCAGAACCGGTTAACCAGGGCTACCCACAGGGGAGCAGAAACTGCGTCAAGGAAAAACAGATAAATAAATCAATAAATCATAATAAAATAACAAGCATCTAACAGCTGTTATGAATATCAATAAATTATAATAAAATAAATGGTATCATTTAACTCAAGCATCAGGAAAACATTGATTCACCCATCCATATTTGGGAATTCACTGTTGTGACGATTAACCTTATTTTCTGATGAAAATATAAACAGGGGAACAGAAACTGCTTCAAGGACAAATACATAAATAAATCAACAAATCATAATAAAATAACAAACATCAAACTGCCGTTATGAATATCAATAAATTATAATAAAATAAATGGTATCATTTAACCCAAGCATCAAGAAAACATGGATTCATCCATCGATATTTGGGAATTCACTGTTGCTATGATTAACCTTATTTTCTGATGAAAATATAAATAATTTTCAGTTATACTTATCTACCCTGTAGCTCCTCTGCTTAGACACTTCGTTTTGCATGGAGCAGTAATTTCGTGCAAAGTCATATTTGTTTTTCCCCAGCAACCCAGGCCTGTCCAAAGTAGGCATAAGTTCAATAAATGAAAATTATAAATAGGTCTACTTTGAAAGGTAGACGTATCATAAACAAAATAAATTAAAAAAGAAGCCAACTACGGTTTGACAAGCAAATGGAAACTTTGAAAAAACAATAAGGTTGAAAACTTACCATAACATATCGATTTGGTGAAAAATATCATATGGCCTGTATTTTCAAAAACACTAAAATCTTAGTTCCAAAATAAGGATCTGTAAATCAAATATGATCCTTAAATCAACTATATGACAATCACTATATATTTCTTTCTATTTAAATCTTACCTCTGTTAACAAGGAAAACACAAGAATCAGCTCTTCACAATTAGCAAAGTAAGTGCACAACCCAGACACAACTTTACAATAAAATTTTATAGGTAATATATATGACCTTGACAATGAAGGTGTTCCAGACAGAAGGATAACACGCTTGATTGTTTTTGCCACATCAAGGACTGCTTTTGTCTGTCACAAGACCAAAATCAGTTTCATGAGACTGAAAGGCAACAAAAAATGTATAGCATAGAAAGGTCATACATCATCACCCCTGTTACCTATTTACTTAAGAATAAGAATTTGATATGTTAAAAATCGACTAGCTAAATCATCCAACATAATAGGAGACTGACCTATTGACTCCCTACAGTAATGATTTACAAATCAATGATAAGTATACATATATATTTAGTTGTTCAAATATTATAAAGCTTGTCTAATTGTAAAATAGCTTCTTCATGATTTTGAATGTATTCCATATTTAAATATCTGCCCCACTATGTATTGAATTTGAGTTCAACATCGTTGCCTTTGGTCTATTGATAGTAAGCTTTACACATATTCTTCAATCCTACAGCATAACCAGTTAAGATATTATTTCAACTTTCATACTCATACTTATCACACTTTTGATTTCATCATTGCTAGATCACATGTTAGTTTCCATACTTCCATCAATCTAAAATTTGCAGGCTATAGTGCAGTCTAAATATACCTTCAGCACTTCAATGATACATAGACCTTCTCGAATCAGACATTCAGTGAAAGGGCCTCTATTTGTCTCCCATACCACACATTCTAACTATCTTTCATTCAAAAAAGCATGTTCATCTAACTTATGATTGCAATATTTTTTCAAGTTGTATTCTAGATTTGGTATTGTTTCCTACATAAAAAAGTTCAAGATTTATAATTTAAATTAGATGATGTAGAACCTTTTAAAACTTATTTTCTAGCTTAGGTAAGACCAAAGCAAATCCTTCATCATTTGGGATAAAAGTAACTTAAGCTTAACAGATTCAATAAATTGGTAGAAACCATTATTTTCTTATGAAAATGATTTTTTAATCACAAAAATGATTTGAGGTCTAAATCACATTTTTTTCATATGTGGCAATGTGATTCTCTATTTTAGTTCATTTCCCTTAATTTTATCATCTTTAATTTATTTATTTGTGTTTATGTGGGGATTGTTCTTATATGTTTCAGCTCGTTTCCAAAGATCAAACAGGAAATTCAGTTCAAAAGTCAACCTCACAACAATGCTATTATAGGCCAAAGTAGAAGAGTTTTATTGAGTTGAATGTATGCTAGTCCATGTGAGGAGAGGTCTACAAACAACTATGGCAAACCGATAACGACTTGTGCAAAATCAAATGTCACACCCCCTTCCTAACACCATCACCAACTTATCATAATATCTAGCTAGCAACAAACCATCATCCGCGATGCATTATGAGAATGCTTATGATTGAGTTGCCTAACGGTTTCGATATCTCGCCAATATTCAATGTTGCCAATTTCTATTCATATCATGGAGTTGAGGATGTTTCTAATATCGCATCAATACCACAAGAGCTTGATTGGAAACAAGAAGTGCCCAAAAAACAATCAAAAGCAATATTGTATACTTTACATATGCTTGTAAGCAAGAGAACTAGGAGAAAGGAGTACAAAGAATATATGGTCAAATGGAAAGGAAAGGAACTAGAAGAGGATGCATGGATGACAAAAGAAGAAATAGGCCGACTTGGATGGCCAAAACAATCCCACTTTTTTAATTTTGAGCACTCAACACAAAATTATGTTACATTCTTCATGTGTTGTGTAAAGTCCTTTGCCTTTGGACTAACACATATATCATCTACAACCTTCAAAAATCTATGCCACCCTTAGGAGTGTAACGTCGTAAATTGTCACCCTTAACAATTTCACACTATAGTTGGCACCCTCATAAGTGCATGTGCCTAATTATGCTTATTATTTATCTGTTTAATTGTCGTTTTTGAGAAATTGAATTATATATTTATTTAATGGACTTTTAAATAGCTAAAAAGGGCTGGACTAGGGAGCCCAATGCTCCTGTCCCACCTAATCAAGCCCAAAATTTAAAGTTTTATTGTCAGCCTCAATATGTTTATGAATTCAAAATCCTTTGTTGGCTTATCATAATAGTTAATGCGAAATATGTTGAAACTCATATAAATATAAACTTTTTCCTCCACTTCAAGATCTAAACAATTTGGATATCTTTTGAGCATCCTAAAGGCAATTAATGCAATTTCAAGAGAAAAATAAGCAAAAGATCTACAACACTATTTCAGTCAATTACAAGTTTGCAACACATCAACAAATTCATGTTTATGCATTGTAAGATGTTTCACGTTTATGTTTATTTTGTTATTATGAGCACTAACACTTGAAACATCTCCAAGCATTCTCCAATTTCTCCTTGTATGTAGATCTAAGTCGTAAGTTGCAACTATGTTATTTATCATTCATTTTTATTCATTTGCATTTGCGCTCCCTATGGCACGCAATTTATATCATCGTCATAGCCGTTTGTGGAGGTGGAAACACCAAAACGGGGTTTCACTAAGGCAAGCCCCTATACGGCACAACCCTTATCCCCTTGTCCTTCTTGCAAGTTATAGGTCCGAAGTTGATTCAAGTGGATTGGAGATTTCAAGGCTTCAAAACCCTAGTTCAAGCATTCATGCACCTTTCATCATCAAATTAGGGAGAGTTGATTATTCGCAAACTGTCGGACTTCGCATCTGGGTTTTCACAGTCACAAACCGACAGACCTTGTTGTACTTGTACCAGCTTTCAATTCCTAAAATTAAGCATCTCCAAAGTAGGACACCCAGCGCCCCAATCCTACCAAATTTGCCTCAAATTTCTATGTCAGGTTCCTCTTTGTCTGCACTTTCCAGTTCTACTCTTTGTTTCTGCCTTCCTGCTATGAGTTTGTCATATTCAATAATAGTTTGTCATTTTAATCTCAATTCACTTAGTTTGTGACATTTCAATAATCAATCATCACACCCAAACCAGCAAAAAAGGGACCAAAACCTTGACTAGTTGTTTGGCTCTCCCTTGAGGACAACAGCAAAATAGTTTTTCTTGGTTATATTTGTATCCCCCAAATGTTGATGGTGGAATGAGTGATTTAGGTTAAGTCTTTGCCTTAGATACCATTTCACCATCTCACAAGGAGATATCCCATAAACAATTTGAAAAGGTGTCCTAATTGAAGACCTGTTAACTAAGTTATTGAACACAAATTAAGCTTTCACCAATAGGGAATCCGAGTGCATTTGTTTGTCTCTTACCCAACTTCTTAAGAGGTTACTAAGACTCCTTCTAGCAACCTCAATTTCACCATTTGTCTATGGATGGTATGCAAATCCGTAATTCAACTACGTGTCCAACTTCTTCCACAATGTGTGCAAAAAGTTACTTAAGAACATAGAATCCATGTTTGAAGTCATTCTCTATGGCAACCCTTGTAACCTAACTACTACTTTGATGAACAAATAACTAGTCCCAATTTTTTGGATACTTTGATGCAAATTATGTTGCTTTTGTTGATGACAAAATATCTACTACAAGGTACATTATGCACATTGATTCAGATACTATCGAATGTTGTAGCTAGAAACAAAACACAATGTCAATTTCTCTATAGACCCTAAGTATATTACTCCGCTAGACACTTCTCTTGAGATTGTTTTTTTCTTACATATTTTGGATGATGTTCGATGCTCATACACTGCCAGTACTTGTAAAATACCCTTCTCGGATGATGGTGTTTTTGCAATTGTTTCAGTTTGTCAGATGTTCCATTTTGACAAAAATATTTCATTACAATGCAAATGCTAAACAATATTCAAATGAAATACTTGCACAAACTTAATAATTAGACTTTTATAACTTCATTCCTTTCGTACTAAACAGACATTCATTGAGACAAATGCAGATGTAGGCTACAAATTTAAGCTTCTCCATCAGAATAATGACCAGGTAAAAATTACAAGGTCTAGCACTCAGCACTATGCAACATCAGAACATAATTATCACTTTATTACAACCCAGATTATGACAACGAACTCAAATGACTTACAACTATATCTCATTGTCTAATCAGCATTACAACAGTCCATATCAGCTATGACAGCCTAGTTTGCTTGCAGCTAAGCACAACTTGCTCTCACTATACTTTGTATACATCAAGGGACAAAGAGATACAATATTGTTCAAACCTGGAATTGCACGTAAGTCTGAAAATGGACAGCGGCAAATTGAATTAAGTCTGAAACCCTAAAATATGCCCACGACCAACTTCTACAAACTCATACAGCTTCCATGCATGAATTATACAATCTCAAAACACTACGTGAGGAAGATACAAGCCATGGATAGAGTTAAACTGTTGCGCCTAGGCCTGAAACACTCACACCAGCATAGATTAAGCCCACGCACCTTGGTACAAGGAGCCCATAACTGGAGAACAAGGGTTTAATATTGTTATCAGCAACCTGTGACTTCTTTTATGAAGCTCATGACCAGCCAACTCCACATATTTTCCTCAGGCCATATTAGCACTAGACGTCTAGGGTTTGTGAAGACCCATGACCTTCTTACAATCATGCCCAACAAGATATAACCAATGAAATATCTCAGAAAATACAGCTATGGCAGCCTATATAATGTGTAACCCTACAAACTAGGTGCCACTCTAAGCCCTCAAGCAAAAAGAAATATATATCCTCTTTCTTCAATGCAATTGATATATTCATTAACTTAGAAAATAATCTTCATACCAGATAAAATGTTACCTTGCAAATTTATCTTTGATAATTTGTCTTGCCTGGCAAGACTCACAAATTATCTCAATCGTTCAATCCAGATGTCGAAGCACAAATGTGAATCCTGCATGAATCCACCTCAATCCAGCTAGGGCAAATAGTTTCACTACCCAAACCGGATACCCTTAGGGTTTTCGTCCTAGGGTTCAAACTCCAAAGAGCTCCAGAATACCAAAATAGAATAAAAATCCAGCTTAAGCAAATGAGTCCCCAAAGCCATTTTTATAATCTCCAATATTGATGCCCTAATTAGGGTTGTGCAACCTTGTCATGTCCCCGATTTAGAGCAATAAGGAGAAATCATTAAGTTAATTGTTTGTAAGGTTTTCCAAAGTAAGGTTTGGTTTTCTAGCATCTGGTTTGGTTTTCCAACGTCTTGTTTGGTTTTCCAACGTTTGGTTTTCCAGCGTCTAGTTTGGTTTTCCAGCGTCTTGAGATTCGTGCACAATTAATTGTTGAGCTTTTGATGCAATTTCTTGGTTAGGAGTTGGGCACCTTCCTCCTCATATGTATTTGCAATTCATTTTAGAGCATTTGGAGGTATTTTGAAAGTGTTGTGAGCATTTTAGTGGTTTACAGTTTGCTGGTTAGACATTTTCAGTTTGCTGGTTATTGTTATTAGATTTCCATAAGTTCATAATTTGGCTTGTAATTCAGTATTTGAGAGGTTCAAAAGTTGGAAGAATCGTCCTTCAATTATTTGCATTGG
>VDFB02269049.1:0-61218 GCA_007258455.2 Sequoia sempervirens | reverse complement strand
TTAGAGAAGCAATATGGGAGAACCCTTGCACAAACTTTCTATAGTATCCTACGAAGCCCATGAAGATACGAACTTCTGACACATTCTGAGGCACCGGCCATTCCACGATTGCCTTGATCTTATCAAGGTCTACAAAGACTCCCTCAGTTGAAATAATATGGCCTAGATAGTGCACCCTATTTTGATAGAACAAACACTTGGATAGCTTTCCAAAGAGTTTCTTTTCTCTTAGCCGTTGTAGAACTATCCTCAAGTGCCTATCATGCTCTTCGATAGACTCTAAGTAAACTAGGATGTTAATGAAAAATCAAAACAAAGTCATCCAAATAGTCTCTGAACACACTATTCATGAGGTTCATGAAAGTTGCAGGTGCATTGGTCAAACCAAAAGGTACCATAATGAACTCATAATGTCTATACTGAGTTCGAAAGGAAATCTTTAGAATATCTTCTTCCCGTATTCTCAACTGATGGTATCTCGACCCAAGATCAATTTTGGAGAACACTGTCGCTCCCTTCATCTGATCAAACAACTCATTGATCCTCGAGAGTGGATATTGGTTCTTGATGGTCGCCTTGTTCAACATCCGATAGTCTATACACAGACAAAGGTTCCATCTTTTTTTCACAAAGATAACAAGTGTTCCCCAAGGAGGCACATTGGGTCTTATGAGCCCTTTGTTCAAAAATTCCATTCATTGGGCCTTCAACTCATAGAGTTCGGTGGTAGTCATCTGATAAGGCGCTTTGTATTGAGGTTCAGCTCCTTGTATAAGGTCAATAGAGAAGTGAAATTCTCGTTTGAGAGGTTACTCCATAAGTTCATCAAGGAGTACATCTTGAAACTCCTTGAGAATAGGGTAGTCATCTAAATATGGTTCCTTATTGTTAGAGTTACTGATATGCACAACAGAAATAGCACATCCCTTCCGATGAGCCTTCTTGAGCTGTATAGCAGAGATCTGTCTAAGTTCTAAGGGTCTTTGCATCCCACAGATCTCGATTGGGTTTCTATAATCATCCAGACAATTAACTACCTTATCCTCATAGTTCACTATATGTTGAAAATTGAGGTGATTATGTAGCTTAATTCTTTGTAAAACTTTGTGATTTCTAATCTAAATATGTATTCTTTGTTATAGATTCCTTGTGGATGATTATCTGGTTAGATTCATTTTACCATTTGTAGAAAGAAGATGAAAGGTTGTTGAAGAATTAGACAAAATATTAGAAGTTACACAACATATACCATGGAGAAACCCTTTTAGGAAAAAACTCCACAAAGAATCAAATTTAATCTCAGAATAAGATTACAATGATTCCAATCCTTACTTGAGATGCTTCTTTTTCCTTCAACCAATCTTCTTCACAACCTGCAATAAAAACTGATAATAACTCTTCAACTTGCTTGAGATAAATAGACAATAATCAACCTTGTAAACTCCAAAGAGTTACAATTACAAAGCTCAATGCTTATCTCACAAAAGCTATGCCTATTCCTTGCAAGTAGAGTTATACCATGAAGAACAATGTCAAAATAAGTGCTTCATCCATTTGGGCATCCCAAACTGAATTCATAACTCAACCTTGATTCCGAAGATATCTTCAAAGCTTATCCTCAAAGTAGGCACCCAAGAATGGGCCCACTTAACTCAGCCTTATAAAATATCTTAACATACAAAAGTGTTAACTCCAAGATGCCAACTCGGGTGCCCAAAGTGGGTACAAGTCAATCTCTGTTAAGTAAAATATATCTCTTCCACCATTCATGCAAATACCATCCATGATTGATCATCCCCTGTTAATGAAAGTAGTCACCAGTTATCTGTCATGCAACTCAAGTCATTAGTCATGTATTCCAAGTCAACTGAAGTCAACTAGCATTCAACTAAAACTAACTACATGCAACTAAACCATAACTGAACTAAACTAATCTAAACTGAACTGAATTGAACTTCATGCATGTAAACATCAATCCCTAACTTCTAGGATATTTACATGCATTACAAAAGTGTTATCTTTTTTCTCCAAACAGTTAACTTAAGTCAAGGTGGGTTCCACCTTCCATGTGGGCGCCCCATGTGCTCCTATTATTTAGGAACTCATCTTGGACGCCCTCACATGCTCCTATCATTTATAATTAATTACAAATATCAATTAACATGATTATTTCATTCAAAATTAATCTCTTTCTAATCCTAGTGTTGGGGAACACTTTCCAAGGACTTAGGAGATACATGAAATAATGTTTAGGATTGCAATTAAATGAAATCCTATTTCCAACACTATAGCCTTATGCTCGGTTAACCAATTTATTCCCAAAATTACATTGTATGAGCCTAAAGGTGCCACATACAGGTTGACCTAGGTCTGGAAGGTTGGAAGCTCTAACTCACTACAAAAGAGACATGTATCTACCCTCTACTCTACTCGATTACCATACTGAACTGTCCATGAATTTTCCATGTATCCAGGTCTAGTAGGTATCTTGGATATTACTCTAGGATCTATGAAACATTCAATGGCTCTGGTATCAATTAAAATAGAGATAGTTTGGTGATAGAGCTTACCCATCAACTATATTGGTGAGGCCTAGTACTCTGCCTACTTGTTATCCACTGTAGTGTGGATTTGATGATGCTAAGACTACTTATAGTTTCCTTCCCTTCGTGAATTTGACCACTATGGAAAATTTGAGGCATAATGATCGCCTCCACAAGTATAGCACCCATCACAAGGCCCTTTGCGACCTCCTAGATTTTCCTCTCGGAAGCCCTTTTGCTTTTGGTCGTCTTTGCCTTTGTTTTTGTTTTCCTTATTCTTTCCACCATTACCACCTTTACCTTTCTCCTGTGACTCACTTCCCCTCTTGAGATTATAGATCTGATGGTTCTTGTCTCCTTTATGAAACTTCTTGTTCCCAAACTATGACTTAGGATTTGAATTGTTGCGATAATTGGATAACTACTACAATTTTTGCTCCTATTTGGTGGCCTTTAGGAAGACTTCATTCATGGTGAGAGGATCATGCATGTCCACTTTTGCTCCAATGTGGGGCCTAAGTCCCAATATGAACTTTTGAATATGGAAACGTCCATCTCCCTAATAATGGGGCACATACTTCAATAGGTTGGTGAACTTTTCCCAATATTGGGTCACAATCATGCTCCCTTGAGTTAGGTTTTGGAATTATGTCACCTTCTTATCGAAAAAGAGTTGCGGTAACCATCTCTTCCTAAAATATTGGAGAAAGAATTTCCCAAGTAATCTCAATAGGTTGAAGATTCCTTTCTGACTTTTCATTGTCCCATCAAGTAGTTGCTTCTCCTAAAAGCTAATACATAGCCCATGTAGCCTTAGTCTGATCAGATAGGTTACAGAGTCCAAAATATTTCTCTATCTCAATGATACATGCCTCAGCTCCTACTCTGATGGCTTTACCATCAAACTTAGGTGGTGCTACTCTTTTGAGATTTTTTCCAAGTTCTTCCTCAATTCGACCTCAGGGGCCTTCTCCTGGACCACCCTTCCCTTGATTGACTTCTGCATTCCTATGTACCTGGTCCTCTCGTGCCACTCAACCTCATGTTCTATGTGGTCCATACAAGCCTCTTGCCTATTCAAAATCTTTAGAATTTGTTCCAGCGTCTTGTTTAGTCCATTGTCTAACCCACTACCACCCATCTCTTTCCTGGTGGTCACCATACTAGCTTACACCCGACATGCAACACATTTCACATCTATCGTAACTTAACACTAGGTTCTATGAATAAATGTTCTTATTCTACATAAAATTACATACACATGCATATATTCCTCATTCATTGAAGACATACACATTCATGCACAATAACATATTTTGGAGTTATTCATTTAAACACACCAAAAATAACATCTTGCTTTATTGATATTAGGGGTGGATCAATAGACCCTTATTTACAAAATCTTCTTGTTACATTTAATCAGTTTTCTCACTCTTAGAGAGAGAACACTCTTCAGGGTCCTTGTCAGAATTTACATCTATTTTCTCATAGGAGGGTTGAGCACACAGGCTCTCCTTTTCCTCCTTAGTTAATAAGGGTGCATTTGGTCCACACCCTTGAGGCCAATCTCTGATTGCGAAAAGCTTCTTAATCTTAGGTGTTCTCTTCTCCTCAATCTTCTTTCCTCTCTCTAACTTAAGTCATGTGAGGGCTTGAGCTAGAGTTTCATCGTCGAGAATCTCGGTTTGAGCCTCAATCTTGGCATTTTCTTCCATTACGACTTTCTTATTTAAGGTCCTAACTATCTTCCCTTTATTTCATCTTGACTTAGACCTTCCCATACTTGCATTCAATCTAAGTTTGGCCAATTCTCAAGTCAACTAAATTTGGTCAAGGGTCAACTATCCCCTAGTCATGGCTATGGTAGACTCAAAAGGCCTAGAGTTGAATCCTAAGCTTTGATACCAAATGTAATAACCCATTCTAATTATTACTTAATTATATTATTGCAAATGACATTACGAATATTTAATTTTAAGAAAACATAACTAAGTAGCTATTATCAATCATAGCAATACATGACTAATTAAAATGAGTCATATATATATATATATATATTCAATTTCAATGTCAATTACAATATCCAAGTTGACTTGGCTCATAGGGCCATAAAGTCAATACAATGTATAAAATTTTACATCAAGGTTACATCATAGACCATGATAATCATGGAAACATCCAAGGTTCTTCTTAACGCTCGCCTCCACTAGTGGACAAGAACATGGTTGAAGCGCTTTACCGCCCAACCATGAAGCTTACGCTTCCCCGGAATTCTTCCGACTTGAAGAATACCCGACCCTGCATGGAAGTTTAGCAAGAGAACAATTTTCAAGGTGGAATTTGGAGTTTTCCTAAACATCAACATGCATCTTTGTCTATGAATTAGAAAAATGCAAGATCTATGCTAGGAATGACAAAGAGTGTTATCACAAAGTCTATACATACATAATGGGATAATTTCTTGGCCAAGCATAAAAAAAATGTTGCAACAACAAATGATAGGTTTTTGATAAAGCAAAACCGATACTCTCTGAACTCCATTTCGACACTTGTCCTGGAAGGTAACTTTCAAAAACATAGTTATTCCAAAGAAACTATCTACTCTCTAGCAACATCTACCTTGAGGTGCTCTAGTCTACTTAGGTGTTGTTCTACTCAATTAAGAGAATATTCTTTACACACATATCTAAGGAAAAGTAATCCAGTCTACTTATTTCCTTGTCTTATACAAAATCAGAAAAATGATGCAAATGGAACTGATCAATACATTATCCATTCATTTCATACACATGTCACATGGTTACATTCAACATGATTCAGTATTCATTTAAGAATAAATAGATAAGTAACAAAAAAAGGTATGTCACAAGTATGTGTATGTACGTAAACGAAGGTCTATGTGCATACACATATATGTGCCGAGTTAAGTTATCTATTTGTGTATACATTCTGAAATAAAAACCATTATCAGATTTCTCCCATTCATAATATGTTACAAATTGACATATCATTTTTCAGAAATACAAGAAGTAAAAGAACTAAAAATAGGTCTTTTTGAACAATTTCCATATACTGATATGTTTTTTTGTAACAAAACAAAGTTGTTTGCAGCAAAACAATGTTGTTTATAAGAAAACAATGGTGTTTGCAACTAAACAAATATTTTTCATAACAAAACGATGTTGTTTGCAACTAAACAAATACTATTTATAACAAAATGATGTTGTTTGCAACTAAACAAATAATTTTTATAACAAAATGATGTTTGTCGCTATAAAAATATTGTTTATAACAAAACAATACTATTTACAGTTCCAGTTCCAAGTTAACCAGTGCTTCGTTTATTCGTGTCTCAATTTGGGACCCTTAACTATTCAATACAATCATGGTCAAAGATCTGGAATGGCATAACTTTCATTCTCATTTTATATTCAAAGCTCTATCATTCTGAGAATAGTTGTATATATTATACATATAAGAAATTAACCAAAAAATACTAATATTTTCTTTTGTATTGAACAAAAAAATACTGATATTGATTCTTGAAAGGTAATAAATATTGAACGACATACTAGTCGTTTTATCAAAAGTAATATTTTACACTTAAATTTGGATCAATCTTAACAAGGCTTGGGTTTGAAGAACCCTCGTTCACTGATTTTATCAAATTATATCACTGTCGTTCTATGGAACGATCGTTTGTTGCTTTGTATTTTTAACAATATCAAGGTCGAAGCCATGCATGTTGACCCTCGGTTTGGGTTGAATTTATCCAAGGGACGATAAGGGTATCGTTAGTAGGGAACGATAGTTTACATGCTAACCATGCAAGCATAAAGATAGAGTGAAACATCTCTCTACCATCATCCTTTATGGACGAGGCAACATGAAACAATGAAAACATTACAAAATTGAAAAACCACAACAGCAAGATAAAAATAATATCATTTACAAAAAATCGAGCAATATACGTCCAGCCATCAATTAATGCAAGAGACAAAAAATTACAACATGGATAATCTAGCACCCATATGGTTTGGTTATCCCAATGGAAAATTCATTTATATAGAGTATGACATAAACATAAGATTTTGGTGGAGAATTAACTGCCTTCCCTCAAAGGGGCAATAACGATTTATGAATCGTTTCATTTCTATTCATAGGCTATCGACTTCACCGATAGTTATGTGAAAGGCTAAGTATAACACATGCAAGAGATAAAATAACAATGTTGATAACATGAAACTCACAGGGTATTAAGATATTCGGCTTCCATGTCACTAGAGATACATGCATAGGGTATGTGCAACCAGAATGACCGACATGGCCTTCGATAAAGGAAATAATAAATTTTGAATCGAAAGATTTGCATATCAAGACCATCATACAGGTTTACTATGAATCAAAAGAATTGTCGATATTATCAAACATACATTGCTCATAAAGTAACTAACTGAAAAATGCAACATATTCAAAGAAATTCCATTGAATACCTCTATTTTTGGTTGATTTTCTCTTAGCTTTTTCCTCAGGAAATTGTCGAACTACCTGTTCTCCTCTAGTCTTGCTTGGTGCTATGTTATCAAAATGGTATCTTTCAGATTTTTCACTATTTTAGGTTCAACTTCAGAAAGTAAACATAGATTTACCTGTTCCTCAACAACTTTCCTTCTTGTCAGTACACCTTTGTTCTTATATCCAATGATCTTATTTTCAGAGTGATTCTTTTGCACATACTTAGGAGTTTTAGGAGTCATTTATGGGGCTTCTTCCTCTTCAATATGCACTTCTCTTTCTTCAACTTTTTCTTCTTCTCTGCAAGAAGACTCATCTAATTCACATCCATATATCATTATTGAATTCTTCTAAAAATCTTCATCAACTTTGACACTTGCACTCTCAACAATCTTTCTCAATCTCTTTTTATAGCATCACTAAGCTTTGCTTCTAGTAGAATATCCAAGGAAGATACCTTCATCAGACCTTCACTAGTAGAATTTGGCAAATAAATGACTACGTGACTAAAATTTTTAGTCATGTGACTAAAAATTTTAGTCACATGACTAACACTAGTAGAATATTGCAAATAAATGACTAATTTGGCCATTTATAAGTGACTAATTTGGTCATCGGGTAAAATCACAACTAAATGACTAAATAAATGACTAATATCAGACAAATAAAAATGACTACTATTAGACAAATAAAAATGACTAAATAAATGACTAAATATATGGCTAAATTAATGACTAAATAAATGACTATTACTCCTCTATTCTTTTTTCTTTCAAATTTGATCATAATCCATAGAGCTTAAGCCCCCCTCATGGGACCCCTACCTAAGCAGGCCATTTGGGGCAGGTACCATACACCTTGCAATCTTGTTGTTTGATTAATTTTTCATTACTTATACTTACCATATTTGGGGTGTTCTATTTGGAGTGGCACTAGGTGTCATTATAGTTTATATTTACAACTACGATAACTTATAAGGTGCGAGTAGTCAAAAAGGAAAGAGCATGGGGATTTAGAGAGAATCATGGAGTAGTTATGAAAATGTTAGGATAACAATACTCAGCTAACAAAGGTTGATTTGGGTGTTGAAATTTATGTATGGAGATGGATGTTTAAATTATATAGTAGTTTACAACACATGGTTTTTTTGCACACTCATATATATTGAGTGCTAGGGTTGGAGATATTATCATGATATTTTATAGGTCCAAATGTATTTCCAAAATATCTCCAACACTATATTGACTCATATGATCTTCTATAGAGCCTAATTATATTCCTAATTCAGAGGTTTTACCAATTGACTTCATGTACTACACAAATGTATGCAAAAATGGACCAAAATATTGCCTAATTGACCTTCCCCACTTCTTCGACGTACCCATTGCACACTAAGGTGCAATTGCTAGTTTATAGAACATATAATAATTACGTTGAAGGCGTGTCCTATATGAGTTCTACGAATTCATTTTCTCCATGAATGAACAAAATTACTCGAGAAGCCCGGCAAGGTGGTTCATCAAATCTCAACCGTTTATAATATTTCGCCGCCTTTTACTGCCGCCGCTATTGGTTTCCGCTCCTCCAAAGGTATTGACCTTTGACTCCTCCAGTTTTGTTAAGTTTTATCCGCTATCAATGCAACACATACCAAAATATATTTGTTTGCCTCTATCATATGCTGTAAAATGGATAACGACAAATTAGAAATTTCAAGGGTTTAAATAATCCATCGGTGAGTGTTACAATGCTAGCTGGATTCTTTGAGGGACCCCTTGATCTTAATAATGAGAACATTTAGGTTTTAACATTATGGCATCCTTTATCCTACGTAGTTAAGTATATATAGTTAGTATTATATTTATAATTTTTTATTGCTTTTATAATTTATTAATTAAAATTATCATTTTTAATTACTTTTATAGTTTTTTTTAATAAAAAGGGGTAAAAACTTTATTAATAATCAGAGAACAGCATTACAACACATCAACAGGCCAAAGCCCGAGAACCACCAGAACCATACAAGAACCAAACATCCACATCACTCAACATCCCTAGTATTACCATCTTCAGAAAGAATCCCCTCCAAGTCGTGGCGGAGCTCCCGAGAAACTTGTCCCAACTCATCAACACTCCAACCCTCAGCGTGCTCAGAAGCCCACCGGGCCAAACAATCAGCCGCTTTGTTCCATTCCCTCGGAATGTGAACAAAGGACACCATCTCCATCATGGAACTAATCAACAAAATCTGTTGAACCAACCTAGCCAACTGCCAGTGAACACCAGAAGACTTCCTTTCCTTTAGCAAATTTATCAAGACTTGCGAATCAGACTCACAGATAACCTTGCGCCATCCCAAGGCAAACGCCCGCTCAAAGGCGTATAAGATTGCCAAACCTTCCATCAAATTAATGGGTTGCACTCCCTCATGAACAGAAAAGAAGAAGATCGTTGACCCCCTAAAGTCTCTGCCAATCCCCCCAACCCCAGCAGGCCCAGGATTACCCCGAGAAGAGCCGTCTGTGTTAATCTTCAAGACGCCAGTTGGAGGGGGCACCCATCTACCCAACCTATGAACCCTTTGCCGCTGGCTCCGACCTCGCCTACGACTAGCAATCGCCAAAGCCGACCCTTGAATCCCCAATCTATCCACCACTGTAGCATCCCCTTTCTCCAGGGGAAACCCAACATCACATTTAGCCGCCACCGTTTCCTGAATCATACCCAAAATTCTTTGCCAAACTTGCTGCACACCCATTTTCTCACCACGGAAAATCCTGCGATTTCTCTCAAGCCAAATCTGCCACAGGATGAAAGTAGGCCCCACATACCACACATCCTGCAAAAAAGGGGCCACCGAAGGAGGCCTACCCAAATTGCTCCAAAAGTCAACTAAAGAGGAGGCATGAACACAGGTACTGTTCCACACTCCCCACCAGAAATGCCAAAGTTGCGTAGCAAAGGAGCAACGAAAGAACAAATGAGCAGACTCTTCTTCCCCTCCCCCACAGAGAACACAAATAGAGGGGCCCTGAAATCCACGCTTCTGAATGTTGTCCCACGTCAAACATCTGTTCCGAGCTAAGGTCCAAACAAAACAATTACACTTTGGCCAAGAAAAGTTATTCCACACTCTCTTCCACCAGGGAACCTCCACCTCTTCCAGCTTACGAGCTAACAAAACCTGATACCCAGAAGCAACAGAATAGACCCCCTTAGGATTAGGGGACCAAGAGAGGACATCCCCATCCCGGAGGGAACTGCATCGCCTTCTAGAAAGGATATTATGAAGCTCTATGCATTCTTCCTTCAATCCAACATCCGGCCATTCATCAAGTCGCTTCCATCTCGCCAACACCAGTTGGTCATTATCAGAGAAGGCCATAAAGTCACTCACCCTAGACCAACCAGCCTCAAGAAACCTCTGGCTCAGCATCAACAAATTAGGGAACTGAGAAGTAATGGGAGGAAATCCATCCCAAGAATCAGACCAGAAGTGAGCCGACGACCCCCCCCTACATATCCAGAAAAGGCCATCCTTAACAAGTGTAGCACCTTTCTTAAGTGTACTCCAAATCATCGAGCCTCTCCCCTCCAAGGGAAATCTGGGAATATCCTGCCAAGCAGCCCCAGGGAAGTATTTATGAGATAAGATCCTAGCCCAAATTTGATCCTGCTCCACACACCATCTCCAATACAGTTTAGCAGCCAGAGCCTCCCCGGTCAAGGATGACTGCCTTAACCCGAGACCACCCAACTGACGCGGGCTACAAACAGTATCCCAGCTAACAAGGCTCCACTTTGAAGACAACAAGTTACCAGCCCAAAGAAACTTCCTGGCTAAAGCGTCTAAATCCTTAAGAAAACCCATCGGGGCCACCTGAAGCATACATCTGTATGTGGGAAGAGCCTGCACCACCGACTTGAGCAACTGAATACGGCCAGCAAAGGATAGCCACCTATGAGTCCAGTGATTAACTTTCACCCGAAATTTATCCAAAATATTCTGCCAAGAATCTTTAGGCAGCCTACCAGCAGAGATAGGCACACCAAGATAGATCAAAGGAAACCCTCCAATTTGAAATCTCAAGATATGGGCAATCCTCCGCTGAATGGGCCCAGGGGTGTTAAAGAAGAAGATGGAGGACTTATCCTCATTAATCCGTTGACCTGAGGCAGCAAGATACACATCCAACACCTTGCGCAAAGTGGTAGCTTCCCTAATAGTAGCCATACCCATCAGAGCCGTGTCATCCACAAACTGTAAATGGGATTGCGGAGGCAAATCGCCTCCCCACCGCCACCCCTGAATAATACCCAAGTCGACATTCCTTCTTATCAGACGCCCCAAACCTTCAACAAGAAGAATAAATAAATACGGAGAAAGGGGATCCCCCTGACGCAACCCCCGAGAAGCTCCAAAAAGTTTAGAATGCTCCCCATTAGTTAACACAGAGAAGGAAACAGAGGTAACGCAACTCATAACCCACTGAATCCATTCATTTCCAAACCCAAAAGCGCCAAGCATCCGCTGGAGGAAGGACCACCGGACACGGTCATAGGCCTTAGCCATATCTAACTTGATGAACATCGCCTTATCATTGGAGCTAGCCATTGAGTGAATGGTTTCAGAAGCGATAACAACCCCATCCAAAATTTGCCTGCCTTCCACAAAACCACTCTGCTCCTCCGAGATCAACATTTTCAACCACTTTTTTAATCTCTCAGCAATCAGTTTGGAGATAATTTTGTAAATCACATTGCACAAGGAAATAGGTCTAAATTGACTTAACCTATCCGCCTCCTCACATTTAGGTATGAGGGCAAGAAAAGTAGCATTCAAAGCCCGTAACATCTGCTTGTTCTTCTGGGACTCCTTAACAACAGCCAATAAGTCCAACTTAATAATATCCCAGAATTCTTGAAAGAATTCAATCGGGAAGCCATCAGGGCCAGGAGCCTTCCCTTTCTTCATCCGGAACACAGTCGCCTCCAACTCCTCCAAAGAAACATCACCCATGAGATGCTCATTCATTTCCCTTGTGACCAAAGACGGAATACAGGAAAGAACCTGAACCTCCTCAATAGATCCACCATGCCCATCCTCCCTAAATAAAGATTCAAAATACTGCACAGCTTCATTCGAGATTTCCTGAGAGGAAGAGAGCTGCTCACCTCTTTCATTAACCAGAACTGAAATGGAATTACCTTGCCTCCTGGCTTTTACCGAGTTAAAGAAGAAAGCAGTATTTTTATCTCCTTCTTGAAGCCACTCAATTCTGGCCTTCTGCTTCCAAAATATTTCCTCTCTCAACTCACACTCCTCCAGCACCTTAAGAGCCCTGGCTTCATCCTGGAGCAAGCCAACCGTCACTCCCTCTTCCCTGATCACCCTTGTGATGCCATCCAAATCAGCTTGAGCACGAGCCTTATCATGGAAAATATTGCCGAAGCATTGTCTATTCCACCGTTTGAGCTGAGATTTGGTAAATTGAAGTAATTTAGCAAAAGTATACATCGCCGTACCATATGAAGGTCTGCCAACCTTCCACCAATCTGCCACATGGGCATGTAAAGAAGGGTCCCGCAACCACATGAGCTGAAACTTGAAGGAAGGAGTACGAGGCACACGAGCAGAAGAAATGGCAAGCTTAATGGGCCAATGATCCGAACCTCTCCAATCCAAGATTTCGGAGCAAGCGGACCACAAGCCACCAATCCAATAGCAGGAAACCAGGAAGCGATCCAACCTTTCTGAAATGCTGTTAACCCCTGTCCTCCGGTTGTTCCAAGTGAACCGACCATTACTGGGCTTGATGTCAACCAAATTCAAGGTAGAGATGTTTTCTTGCAGAAGAAGTGCCGAGGGGTCCAACCTTGCATTACCTCCACGCTTCTCAGCCAACTCAGCAATGGCATTGAAGTCACCAGCCATAATCCACGGATGAAGAGGAGCCATGCTACGCACATACGCAATATGGGACCATAGCAACTGTTTGCCAGGAAGATCAACAGGTGCATAAATATTAGAGAAAAGAATAGACTCTCCCGTTTCAAACCAAGAAGCCACCATAGAAATGGAAGACTTAAAGGACATCCACCAGAGAGGGCGAACCTTCCGAGGGTTCCATAAACAGGCCACACCCCCGGCAGAACCAAGAGCACCAACGCACTGGCACTCACCACTCCCCCATAACTTGGGCATCATACCTATCATATCCTCAATCGACAACTTAGTCTCCTGCAGGAAAAGAACATCAGGAACATTACTTCTAATCAAATCGCGAACAGCTTTTTGTCGAGGGCCACTGTTCAAGCCCCTCACATTCCATGATAAAACAATCATTTTAGGGAGTTCAAGAAGTGAGAATCCAAAGTCTTGACCGACCCCGACTCCACCAAGTTTTCCCCTGTTAATTTAATCTTTTCCAAGTCCTTCTTACGACCAAGCTTGGAAGATTTCTCTCCCCCCCCTTTTTTTAGGTCCTTTTGGTGAATACCCAAAGGAGATGGAGACTTGACACTCCTCCCGATAACAACACCATCACTTGACCCCGGAGGAGGCCCATTCCCACCAACCTTCTTCAACTCAGCCACTGGAACTGACTCCGCTAGAACACCCAAATGAAGATCCGTGACCATCTGAGAGCCATCACCATCCATTGCATCCTGGGCAGCCTCAGAGACAAGACCATTCTGTCCTGTACTCAGAGTTCCAAGATCAAGGTTTACCAATCCCGGATTCACTTCTTGCTGGCTAAGATCATCTAACACCTCGAATCTGTTAAAAGTATCCTCCTCCTGTCTCTCATTCAAGGTCCTCTTTTGACCCCTATTCCGGTTACGCCCCTTGACAGGTACAAAACCATCTGCATCTTCCCCATCACCAGGGATATGATCCTTCCCCTTGTCAGTCATAGGAGGGTTGCGAGGAACCTGAGGCGAAGGTGGCACCACAGGCCTAGCCTTTGGACACCGACGCAGCAAGTGACCATATTCATGACACAGACGACAACGGAATGGAAGAGTCTCATAATCCAAATACTGCACCCAAGAGTAAGAGCCTACACACATATCTATAGAGTCTGGCAAGGGTTTACCCAAATCAATTTCGACACAGATGCGGGCATAAGTCATTACCTTTCTATCCAGAGTTTGTTGAGAGGAGCCGACAGGTTTTCCAAGCAAAGCTGCTATCAGTTGCAGAATATCATCACGACAGCATTCCACTGGAAGTCGAGGAAGTCTGACCCAAACCGGAACCCGATTCGGAAGCTCCACCGAAGGGTTGAAACCCGCATGCCAGGGCTTGATGAACAACCCCACTTGGTTATAAAAATAGGGACCACCCTCAAAGACCCTATTCCGGTCCGCCATGCAGTCAAAAGTAACCATAAAGTAATTATTAGCCAGCAACATAATGTCCATTTCACCCTCCGGCGACCAGGTCCGTCGGGCCCAAGACACCAAAAATTGAGGGGAAACCCTCATCCCCAAAAATTTGCAGTATAAGGAATGTCTGGAATAATAGTCGATATCTTCAGCTATCATCTCAGGTGGAATTACCAGCGTAGGTCTCTCTTTACACCGCTCAAGGCATCCATTAACTTTAGTGATGCGGGATCCCCCTGACATGCGAACACCGCCATCTATCGAGTCATGAGAGAAAAGGCTATTGTCAATAACTTTTGTTGCATGCACTGGCGACTTTGAGCCAATCGCGGAACGAAAGTCCATGCCAGAAGGGCCCTGCGAGGCCTCTCCCATAGACATTGTGGCAGCAAAAGCCAAACCCAATCCAATAACGCCACACACCAACCCTTCCACCAAGCACCAACCCTTCCACCAACCACAACGCTGCCCACCACACCCTATCACGCAGCTTCAGAGGGAACAACAACCCCTTACCCTCCGTTCACCCCAAAACCATTCCCCAACAGCCAAACCGAGCACACAAGGGCAATCACCGCCACCGAGGCCCCAAGAACTAGCGCCCAGCACAACCCACCAAGGAAGCCACGGGCGGACAGAAAACACAGACCCAAATAGAGCCCTGGCCGCGTATCCCTGCCAGCAAACCAAGACCCGGACAAAGAACAATCCGCACAGAACACTCTCAAATGCCCAATGATCCCACCCCAATAAGCAGAACAGAGAAAAATTCTCACGAGCTAGGCTCGAATGCTCTAGTTCGGCTCTTCACAGAGGCATTCGCCATCTTTTCCTTTCATATTTTTACTTTATAGTTTATTAAGTAAAGTTATTATTTTATTTTTATTTATTTGATAATTTGATAATTAATTTAATTTTATAAAAAAGAAATTATATAATATTATATTTGATAATATTATGATTTTATCAATTACGCGTGTTTATTACATTATAAATTTTATAATTTTATTAGTTTTATTATATTTTTAAAAAACTAAAAATTAAAAAAATTAAAACTAAATGTAAAAAAATTAAAAAAATTATCTTTCCTTTTGCAGATCAAATATTTTGAAAGAGTGAAATTTTGCGCTTTCAAATCGAGAAAAGAGGGAAGAAGTTCAAAAAACAAATTAAATGAAAAACACATTTGAAGTCTGGAAAGAGGAAAAAGTTCAAGAAAACAAATCAAATGGAAAAACCATGTCCTACATCAAACAAGAATTCAATGAGAAGAGCCATGACTCCTTGTTGTGTTATTCCCCAAAGACTCGGAAGATGTGCCCAATGAAGAAGACTACCTATATGCTTATGAAATTGTTTAATTGGAGTCACTTTCATCTTTGATGAGCATGTCCCATGCTAGATTATTAATTAGTATTTCTCTTCATTTTGTAAATTAAAAATTTCAAGCATAGTTCATATGTTACGCATCTTTGTAACATGGTTTTTACATGTATTTTTAATGAATCCATTTTGTGCATATCCTGCAATCATGGCAATACACATTTTACATACATGTCTGGTTGTAACTATAACATCTAACAAATGTCCCCCTTCCATTATGCTTCGATGAATGGCCACACCCTATTCCAAAGCTCCAATTTTGGCACATGCAAGCAGGATGTTGGAAAAGGTTGTCGAGTATGGCTCTACACCTGTGAATTACATTTGCTTGAATGCTTCTAAATTATTTTCAAGAAATCTATTTTGCACAATTCCTATAGCCATTGTAGTTCACAAGGACGCATCTCTTTGAGGCATTCTATGAAATAGTTTGCGTGCCTTGTCTATGCTTTCATATTAGGAAGCTTGTCAATTGCTTTTCTTGAATGTTTCTAAACCCTTTTCAATATGCTCCGCCACATTCGAGGATGGGGATGTATTTCTTAGATAGGTTTTTCTCGATGGTTCCACCTTTTGTGTACTTGTCTACCAGGGTAGTTTTGACTATAACATCTGAAAAAAGTGTCCCTCCTTTTATGCTTAGATTGATGTTCAAACCTTGTTCCAAAGTTCCCATTTTGGCACTAACAAAGAAGATGTTGTTAAAGTTGTGGAATTTAGTTTACAACTACCAATCGCATTTGCTTGATAGTTTTAAAAGCCCTTAAAAAAATGAATTTTGTGCACCCTACAACCATGGCATTCCATGAGATCACATTTCTTTGAGGCATTTTGTCAAACAACACAAGTTCCTTGTCTATGCTTCCATATGTTGGGTACACATCTACAACAAAATTTCCAACTATCATATATGTCAAAAATCCCCCTTCCATAAAAAAATGATGGATGTCTATACCCTATTCCAAAACTCTCCCATTTTAGCAAAGACAAGAAGGATTTTGGCAAAGGTTCTGGAATTTGGCTTTACACTTGCCAATTACATTTTCCTGAAAGTTTCTAAAGCCTTTTCAACAAATCCATTGTATCCATATCCTGCAGTCATTCCATTTCATGAGATGACATCTATTCAAAGCATTATCTTAAACAGTTGGCATGCCTTGTCTATGGTTCCACATTTTGCATACATGTCTACCAGGGCAGTTGCAAGTCAACTTTGATGGATGTTTAAACTTGTTCCAAAGCTCCTATTTCGGCACAAGCATGCAGCATGTTGGCAAACATTGTCAAGTCTGGCTTTACACATTCCAATTGCATTTGGTTGAAAGAGAGCACATACCCCTCAATCCCTTTATTATAGGTTTCACCCAAGATATTTCTTACTGCTGAAAAATAGGGATGTTCATTGACAGTATTGAAACAATGAATATACAACTATTAATTGGAAAAGAATGCCAAAGACAGACATAATATATAGGAAACAATTATGAGGAAAATGTACAATGATAGGTACCATTTATAACTTGTAATCAATCAAGATTTTATTGATATTAACTGCATGCATATATTTCTAGAATCTTGTGTCCTTTTTGTAGAACATATTGCTAGAGATGGATAGGGCACTTGCAAACATATAAAAATAGATCTTGTTTGAGCTCTTTAAGGGTTTTAACTGCTTCTAATTGCAACTTATGTACTCATGATTGTCGGTAAATTTTTTTGTGTTGTTGCAAAGCCACCTTTGATCACGATCATGGTGTTTGTCAATTAGTGCTTCTAGCACTCAAACAGGAATGCCACTAGTCACCATTTACACCTCTTTTTTTTCTAAAACTGTGTTTAGTTTAGATCTAAGATTGGAAAGGATTTTTTCCTTTGACATTGATTCTTAAGTAGGTACAAACCTTAGCCTAGTATCCTACACGTCAATCAAGATGCCATCAAGCTCTACCACAACATCTAGTATTTATTTCCAGCATCGTCCTCTATCAACTTCTCAAATCCATACTGACCCAATCTTTTGTGGTCAAACAACAATTTGAACCTCTTGAGAAGTTGTGACACGCAATGCTATGGTGAACCTTAAAATCTCCAAAGCAATAGGTTGTAATGCTTGAAGGCATGTATGTTGTAATGATAACAAACTATTCAACAACTTCTCTTCAGTGTTGCTTTCATTTTACATCTAATGAAAAGCCTAGGGATAGTGATATGTGAAAGTGACATTCTTTTATACATGATGATGATATGTCTTATTACAACCTTCCTTTGCATTTCATAATGAATGTTTCTTTTCGACTATCACAACATAATGTATTAAATAAAGCAAGTAGAGCTCTAAAATATTTTCTCTAAATGTAAAGCTATGAAAAATGTTTTGATGTTTATAGGATTTTAATAATGATCTTAAAATTACATACAATTGTAATCCATCCATAGAATGTAACATTCAATAACGACAAAGAATAATTCAATAATTCTTAATTCCAAAGTATTTTAGATGAATAGAGATTGCGATGCTTAAATAACCTTACCTTAAAATTTTTGAAGTCCTTGAAAAAATTATGATTTTGCATGATCAAAATGTTTGCAGAGCGAACCCCTAGCAAAGGTAAAAAACACCCAAAAAAAGTAGATTGAACACTTAAAGGTGCTTCAAAGTCTCAACAATTTCCATTTTTTGCACATAAAAGTCCTCTTGAAGCCTAGTGAACTCCATGGGATCATTTTTTCAGATTTAATGATTTTTTCTTGCTCGCTTGGGTCCTTGCACTAGGCCCAACGTGAATCTTATTTCTTTTACTCTAATGTCTTGCTTGATTTGGTCCTCTTGGTGTTCTTTTAGCTTTTCAATCAAGATTTTGATCCCAGTATCACTATTCCTTATAGTACTATCTAGAATTGAGCAATTTCAGTGGGAGTTTGCTTTGTACTATCTTTTATTGAAATTTTTTTTGGTCTGAGATTATTGCAAATTTTGACCCAATTTTGACAGAGATATGAAGAAAATAACTCAGATTTTGTCCCATTTTGTTACTACATTTTGTTGGAAGTGTACATCCTGTGAAGGTTGCACTATTGAATTCAGTGTTGATACATTTTTTATTATTTTCAAATGCTAACTACTTGTTGTGCCCTTAGCACACACGCCCCATTCGGAACGGGGACCCTCTCTTTCCTTTTCCTTGTCGAGTTGTTTTGTCACTGCCTCATTTTGTGTGCCCCCATTTTGGTGTCCTAGATGGTCAACGTGCCTCCAAAGTCTCACTTCAAGTTGACCATGTTTCATCCCCTCGAAATTTTCTAAGTCCTTGGTCTTCACGAAGTTCCTTTGGCAGTTTGCCTCTGCCAACGTCCTTGGGACCCCCCGAGTCCGGCATGGCTGGTTTCCCTTGTCGGACTTCCTTGGTGTTTTTGCTATTTCAGAATGTCCGAAAGGCTTCATCCTTCCCTGGTCTGGATCCCCCCACCTTGGCTTTCGTCCTCAATACTCTGACATTCCAACTGACCGGTCGTCCATCTTGTAGGGCCCTTGCCGCCATATCTCCATGTCCGGGACTCCGCTATGCGTTTACTCTTCCTAACAGCCATCCTTCGCCAGAGTTCCGACCATCGGGCCCCAGAATCTCCTTTGCCAATGGTTTTCCGCCCAACACTTTGAACGGTTGTTTGCTCGCGTCCTTTCGGCCTCCGAGTTTCGGACCTCCCGCCGTCGTCTCGAAATTTGAATTCACCAACTTCTCGCCCACCGTACAAGCATTTATGAGGTTGCATTAAATGAACTTGGGGGTATAAATATTTGGTCCAACCTGTCATTTTCACAAGTCAGGTTGGCCAAAGAAGTTCAAAGCAAGTTCAGAGAGGCCCTAAGCCTTCGTCGCCTGCCGCCCTCGCACCTGCTGCCTTTATTTGTCAATTCTTTATGAATTTAATAGCTTTATTCGCCGAGGTCTTGTGGTGAGTTTTTCATCCTCCTTTCCTAAATGACTTTCTGTGAATTTGTGTCAAAATAATGGGTAGAATGGGGTTAAAATGCATTCATTTGATAAAGTAGGGCTAGGCCTAAAACACCCATGTGATGAAATTTCAAGCCAACCATTAGATCACTCCCCAAATTGAATATGAAACTTCACCGCCCCGACGTCGTTCTTCATGCAGAGCGCTTGCACTCTCTGAGCCTAGGACTCCCCTTCACCATCAATCAAACATGAAATCAAACCACCTTAATGTGGAAAAGCGCCCTCTCGGGTTCGCCATCTTGGGGCGCTCTCATCTTTTCGCTGTGTGGACTTAATGAGATTTGGATTCCATGACTCCATTCATGATCTTCGGGTTCGCTCCCCTAAGATTTTGTCCCCAGAATTCCTTCTATCTTTTGTCATTTCCCTAACAGCATATAGGCCTATTCGTCCGAGCCTTGAGGTTCGTCCCTCCATTCACTGCCTGAGTTAAAAGAGAAAACTACCTTATCCTTAGTATCCTCCGGGTCCTGGTTCGCGCAGTTCCATCCGTGGGCCTCCGTTGCAACATCGTTGTTTCCCATGACTATCAGTTGGCCGCCCTCCACCCGTTGGATCCCGAACTTCTCAGCGCTGCATGAGTAAAAATGGTTAAACTTCAGTTCCTTAGTCTTTGTCAGGTCCCCACTTTCGGACTCCCGCCATTGGGACTTCGTCCCATTATGGTCATCGCGAAAGGGAAAAGCTAGCCTGTCCTTCCGACTTCTGGGGCCTGGTACTCTAGTCACCAATAGAAATTTCATCAAAGAAAATTGAAAGCCAAGTTCTCGTCCGGGTCCGGTCCGTTGGGTTGATCCCACTGGACTTCCGCCTGCGGCTCACTGTTCCAAACAACAATTCTCGCATAGCCTCCCGACCCTTTTGATCCGAACATTTAATCGAGTAAGGAGTTATGTCGACTGCCCTTCAGCCTCGCGGGTCCAAAACCCCAGAATTCCGCCCCCAGAATGTCATTTCATTAGGGCCACCTCAAACAGCAAAACCCAAATGACTTTCCCTCTTCATGACTCCAAGTGCCCTAATGATGATCCAAATGACCTCCAATTTGGAAACTAGTCTCGACCCACATGCTCAAATTGGACCCTCTTTCCCATGGACACTTCAAATTATCTTAATATGAAGATGGGAGAAAACATGTGGACTGCCCTGCTTCGTTCACCCTTCAAAATGACAATCCTGTCAAGGAAGTCCAACTCCTGGGGCCGGGACCGTCTAAAATCCTTCCAGCAAGTTGCTAATGACATTCTAGAGTAAATGTTTGATTTCTTGAATGATGTATTATCTAATATGACTCCATCCATAGAGATTTTGGCTAACTATAGCATCTTCATGTTTGATTATGCTCATCATGCCTTTGTTTGCAGGATATATGGAATCGGGTGTAGGACCCTAGAGGGAATCCGTACAAAAGGACAAATGAAAGAAAACAGGTAGAGCTCCCCGTGGAAAGGAGGACAAGGATCAAATAAGTACCAGTTCCAAGGGGAGCTATTTCATTCAAAGGTCACCACGGATTGGAAAGAGATTATAGATACCAACATTGGATACATCGACATTGATGAATTTAAACAAAGAGTCAGGATCAGTCCTAAGACAAAAAAATGCTAGATTGATCAAAGGCAGCGGAATTTTTAAGGCTGCAGGATTTCCTCCATCTCTTGTCGCCCCTGAGCTAGTAATGGCTTGCAGGGCAGCATACCAACTGGAAACTAGAACCATTGTAGACAGAGATGGGAACATTCTAGTTGACATGTCGGGCGAAACAATAACGAAGACCTTCCATATCCCTACCTTTGGGGAGATGGAATTTCCAACCATAGAGGAATGTAAGGAAATGTGGGATCAGGACTCAATTGGGTGTAAGAAAATTATAAATCAATATTGGCTTAAAGAGAAGTGGGGCAGCGCTGCTAAGGTTCCCCAAGAGCTCTTTCGCAACGATTTCTATGAAGATTATCACGATTTGGTGACCCTGCTGAGCAGAGTAATGGGCCTCCCCACTGCTGCGTACTTCCAAGAATGGATGGTCTACTTTGTTGAGAAAATTCTTCAAGGAAAGGAGGATGATACCACACAAACCACATTCTACTAGGGAGGGATAATAAGTGACTGCTTTCAAGAGCAATTCATGAATGTTAAAAAGACCTCCAGGTTTTATATGACATCTTACCTAGTTTACTTGATGGATGAACAAAGGAAATATAGTGGATTGTTTAGGGCTCCAGATGAAGAATCTGGCCGAGAATTGAAAGTTTATGATAGATACCCTTAGTTGTAGTTCATAAACTTCAAGAGGGATTATTGCAGGATGAATGACGCTTTCATAGGTCATATTATCAGGTTGCTTGTAGGCGATTTTGAAAGGCAAGTCTCCCACAGCGCTCGGGCCTTCCTCAAGCAATATGCTTTCCTATTTATCTAGTATCCTAAATTCATGTACATTTGCGCTCAAGGCTTCACAGAAAGGATGAACAAACTGCCCTGGTACCCTAACGATTAGATTATATTGTTAGAACTCTCTCGGCAGTTACGACATGTACACACCTTGCTAAGCAGCAAGCATTTGGTTGGGATTTTGTATCCCCTATCTTTTGGCCAAGGGATGTATAAGTTTCATACCTCTCAATGTGCAGGGAATTCAGAAAAGGGGTTGGTTGAGTATCATTTTTGGCTTCATACCACCCATCCACAAATGGACCCATACGGGCATATAAGGAAGGCACTTGGACCCGACTATGCCCATCTGCATCATGTTGAAGATTTATGGGCAAACTGCCAAGATGATAAGGAGGTGCGAATGAGACATTATATGTGAATGACTGCCTACTTTGTGAAAAGGGTGAACTTGTTTTTGATGCCCGATCAAGTGGAAGAGGATGAGAGCACAATTATGGACCCTCAATACAATGCAGTTGCCAGCCTGCCACTACCAGCAATAGATTGGGACAAGCAAGAGGTCAATGACCTCGATATCATAACTAAGCCAATCGAGGCTCGTACAAGAGAATGGGTCAATGGGTAGGTTGCCCGATTAAAGCAACAAGGGGTCGTCTTGAACTATCAAGGGATCGAAAGTGGGCCTAGTGCAATAGATGATGGAGCTTCTACAACCTCGACAAGAGAAACATCTAAATCTCCTCCACTCACTCGGTCAAGGAAAAGAAAAGAGACTGAGGAGCAACAGCCTAACTCGAAGGTATATGCAAGAAAGGCTTCAAAAGGTGAACCTTCCAAGAAACATAAAAGGTTGGGCAGTACTCATGCAGTTCCCGTTATTCAGGAGGACCCGCTCCATGAAGGAGAAGAAATGGAAATAGATCAGCCAAAGTCTCCACCTGCTGCCTCCATCACTATTGCTCCTTCGCCATTGTCCCAAGCTATGGTGGCTACCTCCCCACCTGTGGTGGAAATTTTGGTCCACCTTACCTCTTCTTCACCAACTGGGCCAGTCATGGTGGTTGATTCTTCTTCCGCCACCAACTCTCCACTCTTCTTCGCCTCTATGTCTCCAACCACATCGCTCTTGCTGGCAACAACAATGATTCCAATGCCAACACTGTCGCTCCCAAAATATTTTTCCCAGAACATGTAGAATGTCCCCTCTGAACTTTCTAAGATATTGTTGAATCCCACCATCCAGGTTTCCTTAGCGTAGGTTCTTGCTAGTGTTCCTCCCTCAAAGCCTCCAACGGAACCGCGGACAATGGAAGCCACGATGCAAATATATGAGGAATTGGACCGAAAAGAAAGGGAAGTTGTGAAAGCATTGGAAGAGGAAGCGAACGAATATCATGAGCACCCAAAGTACCAGCATCTGCAAATTGATAAGGTAGTTCGTGAAGGAGAGGAGACAAAGTCTTCTTAGAGCAGTGGAGAAAGGGATGTCGGTATTGAAATTATACAAACATTTGATGCTTATTTTGAGGAAGAACTAGCCCAACAACTAAAGGATGTTGGGGAGGAAGTAGAAAGACCACCTTCCAAGGAAGAAGGGCCAAAAGATGATAAAATGGGAGAAAGCATGGAAATCCAACAAATGAACAACAAGAAGAAGGCCCCAAGCATGACGAAGAGATGCCTCTCCCGGAAGAACAAGAAAGGAAAGAACATGAAGATGTGCCACCTCTACATAAGGAAAGGGAAGATAAAGAAGAAGATAAACCTAAGGAAGAGGCTGAAACCTATGAGAATCCAGAGCAGCCTGAGGAACACGAGCATGATGAACCAGGGGAAGGAAAGGAAGAAAGAGATGTCGAAAAAGAAAGTCCCAAAGAACGCCTGCCCACCAAGTCCCCAATAAAGCACCTAACATTCACCCAAGACTTTGATGAAGAAGAGGGAGAAGACACTATAGTGGAGAAGGAAGCTTCCAAAGATAAGGAAATTGAAGTCATAAGGGATGAAGAAAAAGGTGACAGTGAATCACCCAAAGGAAAAGCTCAGATGCCTAAATGGCTGGAAAAACAACTTGAGAAGAAAGCTCCCACCTCGAGAGACCCAAGAGCAAGACTGGAGGCTATATTAGCCCAAGCACAAATCAGTACCAAGAAAGAGAAGAAGCCCAAAGTCAAATCCTAGGTGACGATGGATGCTTCGGGATCTAGAACTATGCAAGTAGCTACACTAGTGGTGGGAAAAGAAGGCGTAAGCTATAACGTCTCCACTATTGATTTATGAACAACTACCAGAGAGCAGAAAGTGGAGCACCTTCAGGAGTCTATCGCCATGGTAGTACACCTAATTCAGTAGGATAAAATCTCAAAGGAAGAGCTTAAGGCACAAGTGGCTAATCTAACAGCCTACACCGAGCAGTGGTCGTCAACAGAGGAAATTCCTACCACGTCTTTGGCCCCACCATAGTTGCTATCAAAAGAAAAAATATACAAGCTTGAAAAGAGGAAGAACTTGGATAAGACCACAGAGAGTTGGTTCCGACAGGTCTTGTACGTAGGAAACATGGGCATCAACTGTGTTGTGGGGACAACAAACAAGTTCTTAGATATACAAAAGTCTCTTGAGGGTACACAAAAACTTTGCACTAACTTCCCTAGGCAATATGAGTCCACTTACCCAAAGATTGAGGCTATTCTCAAACTGCCAAGCACGGCTTGGGAAAAAGAGCTTGCATTCAAAAAGGATGATCGCTGGCTAGTGGATGTATGGAAGCGGGATTTCGTCAACCAAAAGGAAAGATTGGAGAAAGTGATTGATAAAGTGGATCCAGACATTGAGTGGGCTAAGGAAGTCAGAGCAGATTGCACTCGATACTTGAAGCTAATGACGGGCTATGATATGCATGTCATGCAGATTGATCCAGAACAGATAAAGCCCCACTTCCAAAAGAATATTAAGGATGCGATGTCGAATGAGATCACCACCGATTTCATGAGTTTTGTAGCTCGAGCCTTCACCCAGTCAAAACTGTTTAGAGACCACACTGCTAAATATGATGAAGACTGGGAAAAGCTCACCGACCAATCCAAAGAATGGAGTTATCAAGTGTTGCGATCTGAAATTTTGGAAGTTGATAAGCTCCAGCCACTAATTCTAAAATTCATGGAGTATTCTGCTTTGAAGAAGCAGGAGGGAAACCCTATTATTGGTGAAGAGTTCCTCACAGAATAGCTGCAACAAAAGAGCAATCAACAAAAAGACAAAATGCTACAATGTTGCCACTACAAGACAAAATAGGGATAAGGACAAAGATGAATTTTAAAATGTAATATATTGAGGGGTAGGTAGAACCCTAGTCTGTAGTGAATCTTGGTCGTGCACAATGCAAATTAATCTTGGCCATTCATTCTACTTTTTGGACACTATAAATAGGGAGTCTCCTCTCATTTTCAAGAGAGAGTTGAGTTGTTGTAATGACATGCTGCTGAAATTTTAATAGAAATACATTGACTTTGGTGGATTATGAGTTTCTTTGCATGTTTCATGATTCATCTCCTATAGTTAATTGATCTAGTTAGATTTACATTGTTGTTCAGTTAGTTATAGCTTGCTTTGATAGATTTGGTAATGTTGTTCTATGGTCGTGAAAATTTCTGCTGTGTAGATGCCTTCCTAGTCCATACTTTTTGTTGTTTGTTGTTGCTAGATAGTTGTGTAAAGTTAGTATGGACTTAAATTTAAAGTTGCCTCAAACTTTTATCTTTGTTCATGCATGTACATGGTGAATGAATGGTAAAATGTTTGTAGTCCTTAGAAGATAGCACAAATTTCATGATACTGTGAATTTCTGGTTAAGTGAAGTTTTGTTTTAAGGAAGTTGTCTGTAGTAGAAACCTCCATGATCACTGTTCATGGTTAGTTGCAAATCCAGGAAACTCTCCTCTTCCCTGCCCTTTTTTCCTTTTTATAGAAATAACCTATGCTAAGGTTCATTGCACATTGTAAAGCGAAAACTTTTGAAAAACATTGGAGTTCCATATTGTTGTTTGAACCTACAACAAAGTGCATATCAACTTCCATCCCAAGGAACTTCAATTCTCAAGATCCACTTCATTCTATCCAGTTTCCTAAGTCTTCCCTGTGATTACCAGCAAAATCACATCAAATATCAACTGAGGAATTCCATGCAAGTCATGACCTGACACCCAAGAGACCTTGGGGTGATTTTCAACAACTTGTTGTTGGAAATTTCCTTTCAAGAGAGGTGATGCACCTATGCATTACCTATGTTGAGAAAGTGTGAAAAATGCCGCATCAACACTACTTTACCATCAGACTTCTTGTTTTTTAAAAAAAAAAGTTCTATCAATCTTGCCAGTTTACTTCTCTATCAACAAAAAAATGCTTTAAGACATACAATAGCATAGTTATTTTATTTTTGTATGCTTCTTTCTTAGTGGGTCAATTAAACTAAATGCTTCTTATGGCCATAAAAATGTAATCTAGATGATGATATAATTAGGAATTTAATTTTCAATACCAGACAAATTTGATTATTTTATTGATGCATTAGTTGTCGTCTTGGGAACCACTCCCATTATAAACATCAGTTTATGCATCAACCCTTCTATTGCCAATTATAAAAACCATAAATGACCACAACACTATTAACCTGTTGTTTCTTTTGCAGCTTCACCCATTATGTTGCTCTAGTTGACACCTCCAACATCTTCCAAGTCAATGATTCTTTTATGTCCAATGGTTCTATGTTAGGGGTAGCTTAATTAGTGATTATGAAAGGTTGTTTTAACTTGAAGTGATCTCCAAATCCTTCCCATGCGCTAGGTGTATTTTCAAGGATTAAATCTTCCTCATGATTAACTACCTGTGTTGCTAGAAAATCCATTTCTTGATTAACCTCTCTGTGACAATGTTGAATTATGAAAAACACTAGGGTGTCTAATAATGGCCACACATTTTTTCAGATGTTAGCCACCTTCCAATTATGTGAGTGTCTCTTTATGATAGCATTGACTGTTGTTATGGGGTCTCCTTCCAATAGAATTGATGGGAATGCAAGATTTGCACATACCTAGAAACACAAAAGGAGATCTTGTGCTTCTACTTCATTCTTAGTTGCTTCCTTCAATTTCTTTTTAATGTTATTTCTCATATTTATGAAAATATTAAGAAACAAAAATGTTGTATGTAGGTTCTGAAGCATAGTTTGTTACTTGATAATAGTTCATAGACAAGGCTCTAACTTGGTTTTCTCCCTATTTTTCATGTTAACAAAGCAAATTCATTCCACCTTTGTGCCTTTTAGCCTTTCTCGAACTCATTTGTAAAAAAAATAAACAATTTTCGATGTGTATGGTTGAGCAGTGCTAGATTGAGCTGGTTTGTTTAAACCTAGAATTTTTGTTTAGTAGATAATTTACTTTATCTCAAATATACGTCTTTTTTATGGTTCTATGCCAATAAAAGGTAATTTATAATCTTCCTATCATAAAAATAGTCTTTAAGTTTGTTATTTTCTCAGCTAAGGACAATGAGGTACAAGGTCTCAAGATAAAGGTAAACATTCAACATAGTTTCAAACGGTGGAAGTGCCACTTTTGAAGTTGTATTTCATTTCTCTCCAATCAAGGATTTTATGTATAGCAGATTTATTGATTTCTGTAAAAAATATTTTTAATACTCTTTTGAAATACAATAATATTATCCCTTAATTGCACTAAATACAAAGACAAGGATGCAACCCTATCTCATGTAACCTTTTTTGATTAATGGCCTATATAATTTTTTCTTAGTTTCACAAAATTTATATTTATTTTTGAGACTTAGAAAAGGCTCCTATGAAGTAAGTCAAAATTCCAATAAATAATTGCAGGTTTCTTTCAATTTCCATCTCTGGATTATTGTTTATATTGAATTTAATTGGCCATTTTTTTTCCAGGTTTTGGTGTAGAAGCATTTTTGAATCCAAACCTGGAGTTTATATTACAAAGTTGGTGTTGTTGGAGTGTTCTGGGTATTGCCATTGCACACTGTTGCAAACACCATGGTAAGCTTTACAATGCCCCATTACTCTTTACTGTAGTTTTTGCATTTCTTGTTGGTTGTTGGAGATTAAAAGTTTGAAATGATTTTGCGTTCAAGAAATTTTTGATTCTTAGATTGTGGTCACTAATTATTCTATAACTCTCTACCACCTCAATTTCATTTTCCATTCCCAACAAGCATTGATTCTCCACGTTATCTGTCATAAGCCAGGTATAAATAGTAGAGGTATAAATTGGGGAGTACAAGACAGGGTACAAAGCTAAAAGCAACATTTAGTAGTTAATTGAGAATTTATGCTCTAAATATCATAGAGATAAAGATTAAGCAACTTGTGAGCAAAGTAGGATTGGGTGAACTAGATAGTTACCCTCACCCCATTCTATTCAGACATTACACACCATGTGACCCCAAGAGAGGTGATTGTACAAATGTGTCAAGTGGCCAGGGTTGCTATGCAATGGTCCAACTAACCCTATCCTTAACTAATCTAGCTATCCTACACTTTACTCAATAAAATAAAAGATGGGTAATCAATATCTGCCCATCTAGAAAGTTAACGGAAGTCACCCAAAGGTTATAATTTATGGTGTATTTCCTTAAGAAATAGCTAGGTTCGATTGATCATCTCCTAGTGTCCATGGACATCTATAATATACTTACTATCCTCTTTCACTAGGATATTGTTAACAAAAGCTTTTGGGTCATACTGTAGAGCCTCTTTGATCACAATGACTTTGACTATAGATTTAGTGTGAGGATATTTGAATAACTCCTAAAAATCTTCTTGTTAGCATCTTTTATCACCTCTTTATGATGTGTCCCTTCATATTCCTATTTGAGGCCCCATAGGGATTTAATTTTGCTTGGAAAGGATTAGAGAGATGATCACATTAGGATTATAATCTCCTTCATGCCCACTCCATTATTGTAGACAACTTTGTGTTCATGTGTGTAATTGTATGTAAGACAATATTTTTTGTACATTGTTTCATAAACTATTTTAGTTTTATATCCAACATGAGTCTCTTACATCATTTATTTAGGACGTGTTTCTTGTTTGGAGCCTACTGTAGTAATATTATTATTGTATGAAGAAGTTCAAAATTTTGCATTTAAATTGTATATACATTTGCATTTATTTTTGAAATCACATATGGCATATACAGGTTGCAAAAATTCTGGCAAATTTGCGTGTGATGGGCTCAAGAATTTTGGCGAGGGCTTTAGTTCAAGCTTACCTCCAAGCTCTTGCAAGTAAGCTTTAATCATTTTTTTTGTATGCATCATGGTTGATGTGTTTGTTGCTGAATTTTGTATCACATGCTAACAAAATATTTCAAGGCAACCGAAATGGATGTCATTCTAATGAGAATATTAAGTGTTAAATTTCAAACATTGCATCTTTTTGAATTAAAAAATTTAGTATTAAATATGGCGTAGTTGCCACTTGCAAGGGGCAGAAAGCAAGCCATTTCAGTTATTTTACTAGCAATTTGCAAATGGCATTTAATTACAAAGTAATTATAGGTTTGTTTGGCACCTTAACTTTGTTATCATGTTAGTTATCGATTTCAATCTTCAAATCTCTTTTTTTGGTAATCATTGTCATAATATTTGTTTCTTGGTTCAGTATCGAGTCTTATGAATCTCTACATGCATCCACTGAAGGAAATTGTATATAGAATAAAAGAAAGGACTTAGATTTAGTAAGTTTACTAAGAGTTGGTGTCAAATTTCAAGCATTTTCATCTTTTCGAACTAATAATTTAGTATTGAATATGGATAAAAAATATCCTCCCTTATATCTCTTGTGAGAATGCCTGAAATCTCTTCAGTTATCCACAATATCCACATGCTATGAGCTCTTATACAAATATTGTGCATAGTTCTTCTCAATTTATTCAATTTGGTGCTATTATTTTTATCCTGTGATTCAAGCTTCAAACCGACCCCTCTCATTAGTATGTCTTTTAGAATTGTCTAGAAGAGGGTAATCAAAATCAGTATTGGAATATCTGAAAGTCGAAGATCCTTTCCTTGAAATTGAAGCTTTGTTCTCGACAAACCAGAGCTAAGACGAGCCAAGAACTAGTGGAAGGGAAGTTGAATGAAAATTGAGAGCAACTAAAAGCCTTCCTAAGAAAAGTGCCCTTTCCACTATAACTGTTGGTTCTAGTGTCTCCTTGTTCATTTTTTCTGGCATCCCCTCATTTTTCATTTCTTGATAAAGAGCTTCTGAAAGATGTGCAAGATGTTCTTCAATCTCAACAATCAATGTTGAGATAAAATGGAAGCATTTCTCTTGCAAATAAGGTGCTAAATCATTTATCCTTGAAGGAGATTTATGTCCATGAAGAAAACTTAGGAGGTCTTCCAGAATATTCTTGGACTCCTCATCTATGGTAACTTTTATTTGACTAACCTCAGTTCCAAAATAAGCATTAAGGTGACCAAACTAGTCTTCATCATTTGTCATCATAAATCTAAAAATTAACCCAGGTAAATTGACACTTTTTAGGTCCCCTCTCTTGACAATCCAGCCCTCACTAGTAGTTAATTTTTGCAAATGGGTTTCAACATCTTTGTAACTTGCTAGAGATATAACTATGGCTTCAAGGCATTTACCAACCTTAACTCTCTCATGCAGATCTGCAAATCCATCAGCTATTATTTGTTTCATCCTACTAACAAACAAGATTTCAAAAATTTCATCCCATAGACTCTTTGCTCAGTGCTTCAAAACAATCTCATACACGCATTTCCATGGAAACTCAACATTTGAACCAAATTTCATTTTTAGCCACTCCAAGCTTCCTTCAAATGTATCCAGATTGTCCAATGTTTCTCTGATCAATGTCTCATTCTCTGCAAGTTCCTTGCCACTTTTCACAAGGTCAAGCAAATACTTTCCCCCGAGCCTATCTGCAGAGAGAATATCATTTGCACATGTCTTAAGCCACACTAAGCAAGACTCTGTTATAAATTCGCTCAAAAAAATCATCATGGTAGCTTGTAGATTCTCTCTATGAGATTTCCACAACTGCACCTCATTGTTTGGGTTTGGAATCCCACCAAACAATTGTGATCTAGGTGGCACTACCAACAAAGTCTTATAAAAAAGAGGAAAATTGTTTAGAACTGGTGCAGGAGCACCTAATGGACTATATGCCTCCATGAGGCAATTTTGGAAATTTTGCTTGAGTCTTGTGTTTTTTTCATGTAATAAGGTCTAATAGACCATGTTTAACTTGTTTGAGTCTGTTTTAGGTCCTAGAAGGTCTTATTGAGGTCATATGTCAAATATTGTTAAAGTTGTCATATTGTTAAAAGTTGTAGAAAGTGGAAGATGAAGAGACAAGGTTGTAAAAAGGTAGTTGGAGAAGTTAGAGAGGTTGTAATAGGAATAAATATGCCTCCCATGAGTCATTTTGTATGGTGAATGTGGAAGGAAGAAATGGTGAGGATGAATTCAAGTGGGAATAAAATATAACCTCATTTTCTCTGTGTTTTTCCATGCCCTATCATTGTTCTTACACATTGTACAAGTTGTACGGACCCTTTCATGGTCTGAGACCGATTGGGCATGAAATTTCCTTGAGTTTACTACATTTTTCAATGTGTAATTCAATTTCATCAAGATTGGAGGGAGATATTGCATTTCCTTTACAGATAGTCAAAAACCCTAGATAGGGCAATAGTGGGTGACTAAAATGATGTTTTCTCAAATTTCATCCAAGGGAAAATTCTGAGAATTTGTGAAATGATGTAATTTTGTGTATGTTTCCATGTGGAAAAGTTTTAGGGCTTGAAATTGAATTTTTCTTATGTAATTTTGATTCCTTGGGACTGTATTTATGCATGTTCAAACTAGCACAAAAGAATAATGGTGCAGAAGCACCTTGGAAACAGTGGATTAGGTGATAGTACTTAAGTCTAGTTTTGGATTTTTTTGTCTAAATTTGGTGTCAATAAGGTCAATTAGACAATTTTAAATGTAAATAGGCCTTATGAGTTCAAGTAGGTGTTCAACATTGAAAGAAGTCAGTTTTTGTAAAGATGTTCAAAAATTGTGTAAATGTTGCATAGTTGCAACTTGGCAATTTCTTGTTTTATGGAAGATCAAGGGTCAAACATTGTAACAACATGGGAGACCTTTTGAATTCCATTGTAACATGCTAAATAAGCCTCAATATGGTCGAGGCAAGGTTGTTGCATCATTTTGGAGTGAAATAACTAAATTTTTCTCTATTTTTCTTGAAATTTACAGTGTTCAATCATCTTTTTCTGATCTGTACGATTTCGTATAGTCATTTTGAGCTCTGAAAATTGTGGGAAAGTGTTTTTCTGAGTTTCTACTTTCTTTTGGTTTTTGAGTGATCAAATTTCATCAAGGGATAAGAAAGTTTGAAGAGTTTTTCTGCAGGTGGTCTGAAAACCCTCACTTTTCAAGGGTTTGGTTGCAAAAATGTAATAACTCATCATTCCACCATTGGAATTCAATGAAACTCAGTGGAATTATGCTTTGTAGGTTGTTTCCAATGTTTGAGTGGTTTTCAGGGACAAGGATTGGAGTTCCAAGTGTTTTAGATGATGCCCTAGCTTGACAATTCCATGTGTCAAGCTTGTTTTGAGAGAAATTTGATTGGATCAACATCTTTTTCTCAAGTTTTGGTCAAACTAATGGTGAATTCCAAAGCTTGTGAGACCCAAGGAACTTGTTGGTGAATATTTTTAAGATTTCTAAGTTGTTTAGAGCACACCTCCTTTGTAAAAGTGGCATATTTAGGCCTAATTGCTACATTGCAGGTCAGGTTTGACAAAGTTGTTCCAAAACAACTTATAGAACCAGTTTGGTATGTCAATTTACTTGATCATGGGTACTCAAAAAAAATTGGTCCAACTTTGATTCCACCTCTATCAGGAGTTATGGTTGAGTTTTAGGCGTTGGTCCCCTAGTTGGGTAAAAGGAGAAATTGTGCAAAACCCTATGGGTTGGAATTTTATGCCTTGAAGGCTATTGAAATAGTGTTAGATAGAGTGTTTGAGTGTGTTTGAAGTTAGTTCCACCCCTTTCCTTGCATCAAATAAACAAAGGGTTTTGTTGTTTTTGTTGTTGAATATAATGTCCATCATAAGTGGAAGTGTTTGGGAACAGTGTCAAGGTGTCTTGGGAAACCTTTTCAATTTGGGTTTTGTTAAACTAATCAAGATTGGAGTATATATATTCATTAAGTTGTCATGACTGTGTTTCCTCTATGGCATATTGGTAAAGAAGGTTAAGGGTTTTGAATGCTTATTTGTAGAATCTAGTGACCACTATCAGTGCAAATGTTTGGAGTTGATATTAAGAAGTTTTATGAACCTTCTTCAAAGTTGGGATTTGATGAAATTAAAGGTGTTGAGCCCATTTGGTCTACTACCCTGTTATGATAGAGTTGACTGTTGAAGTAAAACTGTGTTTGGCAATATTTGTAGTGCTCCTTATTGTATGGTCTTAAAACCCTTGAAGGCCATTTATGTGAGTGTCATGAATGCCTCTAAAGCAATGATGAAGGTCAGTGTGTTCCAATTAGTGTGAGGGTCAAAGTTGGAAAGTTTGAACCGTTTCATGAAGCCTAGTTAGGCCTAAAATACAAAATTACCAGTCCATTGTTGGGTTGTTGTTACAAAACAACTTGTGAAGGAAAGTTGGATTGTTCAAGTGTCTAAGTGGTTGATAGGGAATTGAAGAATTGCATTGGTCATTGTTACCTTGCATAAGGTCAGCCAAGTGTCAGATAGGGTGTTATGGTGTTGATTCCTTATGTTGATTTGTTGCCAAGTAAGCCCCAAGAATGCCAAGAAGCATGAAAAGTGAGAACACTACCTTGAGATTTGTTGAGTAATTGAGAAGTTTGTGTTTGTCCTCCTACCTCTGCACCAAGAACCTCCAAGAAGAGTTCCCCAGCCTGACATAGTGTTACCTATATGACTCTTACCACATTACAGAAAACATAAATGCCATTGGAGAAGAACATAAGTTGCAGCATTTTTAGGATCCAAATTGAAGAGCATCATGGTTGTAAATACTCCTAAGCCTATATTCATATGTAACCTATAGGCAACAAGAAAACACATCCACACAACCACCATAGGTTTAACTGGCATCTTAATGATATAATTTAGAGTGTCCTCGAGATAGCTAGCATAGGCAAGAAGGTCAACCATGCACACATAATGATCAATTGTAGGTGTAATGCAATACTGGTTACTCATGTGATTGAAGTATGTACAACCCTCATCCACTAAACCTCCACGGTTGCATGAACAAAGAATACAAACAAAGCTTACAATGTTAGGATATGTTTCAGAGTGCTTCATTAATTCAAATATTTTGAGAGCATCCTTGCAAAACCCATTTTTGTGCATATCCTGCAACTATTGCATTCCATGAGATGACATCTCTTTGGGGCATTCCATCAAAGAGTTCACGTGCCATGTGTACATTTCCACATTTTGCATACATGTCTAACAAAGCATTTCCAACCATAATATCTGACAAAAATCCCCCATCTATTATGCTTTGATGGATGTTCATACCTTGCTCCAAAGCTCCCATTTTGGCACAGGAAGGGAGGATGCTGGAAAATCAATGAACTAGAATAGTCGGTTCTTCCATTTTTAGCGGAAGTTCATCAACAATTGTTGGACAACATCACAAAATATTATTAGTTGGAAGCCATAGTTAAATAAATGATTTTAAGCATAGATTTGGGACCTACACAAGCCCAGTCATTTCAGGCTCCAACTAGGAAAACTTGAAATTCAAATAAATTAGATTTTCATGGATTCCAATTCAAAATAACATCAATAACATATGGATCAAATTTGCAAATCCCTTCAAAATGTTGGAACAAGCTGCAAGCTTCTAAATTTTGATGGACTGGTCACTGTGTTACACCTAGGAGATTCTCAATTAGAGAAATTTCTCATGATTCAATGAATGTGTGGTCATTGACGGATCAAAGGAATTTCTCAAGGTTTAAAGAAGCTAATACTGAAAAAGGTGAATGTTGTAAATGAAGATGAGGGTTTTAAGCTTTAAACGTTGAGGTTTTATTAGTTTAATAATTTGAAATTTCTTAACAAGGTGGGTTTGAGAGTGATCGAGTCTCATACAAGTTCTATAGAGAAAAAGGGAAATGTAGAAGGCTCTGCAGATTTTTGTCAAACTCGTTTAAGTTATTCTAATCAAGGCAACAAAACTTGATGTTGTTGGCTTGGCTCGAGACTTTGTAACTCAACCACAAATGCACAGAGTCTCAAAAGTATGGTCTTAGACATGCTACAGTTTTCGTTGCATATCTGTAATACCATACTGATCATGTAAGCTATTAATGCTTTTTTTAATGTCTTGTGATGGAATTCTGCCAATTCCCTCTAGTCTATTGGTCTATTTAAACCTTGCAGTGCAGTATCCACAACAATTTTCATTTTATGTTATCAAACAGTTTATTACAGTTTTTCAAGCATGGCCAAATTACAGGTTACATGAATTTTTCTTTGTGTCTTACGATCATCAAATAGTATAGATACATTTAATCTATCAACACAAACTATTAAAAAAATGATATGCAACCTACAGGAAGCAAGAAAAAACATTCACATAACCACCACAGGTTTAACTAGCATCTTAATGATATAGTTTAGAGTGTCCTCAAGATAGCCAGCATGGGCAAGAAGGTCAACCATGCACACAATGATCAACTATAGGTGTAATGCAATACTGCTTACTCATGTGATTGAAGTATGTACAACCCTCATCCACTAAACCTCCATGGTTGCATGCACAAAGAATACAAACAAAACTTACAATGTTAGGATATGTTTCAAAGTGCTTCATTAATTCAAATATTTTGAGAGTATCCTTGCAAAATCCATTTTGTGCATATCCTGCAATTATTGCATTCCATGAGATGACATCTCTTTGAGGCATTCCATCAAAGAGTTCACATTCCTTTTGTATGTTTCCACATTTTGCATACATGTCTAATAGAGCATTTCCAACCATAATATCTGACAAAAACCCCCCATCTATTATGCTCTGATGGATGTCCATGCATTGCTCCAAAGCTCCCATTTTGGCACAGGAAGGGAGGATGTTGGCATAGGCTGTGGAATTTGGATTCACACCTGTTAATTGCATTTGCTTGAAAGTTTCTAGAGCCTTTTTAGCAAATCCATTTTGTGCATATCCCACAATCATCGTATTCCATGAGATGGCATCTCTTTCAGGCATTCTATCAAACAGTTCACATGCCTTGTCTATGCTTCCACATTTTGCATACATGTCTACTAGGGCAATTGCAACTACAACATCTAACAAAATTCCTCTATTATTTATGCTTTGATGGATGTTCATACCTTGTTCCAAAGCCCCCATTTTGGCACAGGCAGGAAAGATGTTGGCAAAGGTTGTGGAATTTCGCTTTATACCTTCCAATTGCATTTGCTTGAAAGTTTCTAAAGCATTTTCAACAAATCCATTTTGTGCATATCCAGCAATAATTGCAGTCTAAGAGATGGCATCTCTTCAAGGAATTATGTCAAAAACTTCACATGCTTTCTCTATGCTTCCACATTTTGCATACATGTCAACCAAAGCATTTCCAACTATAATATCAGACAAAAATCCCCCTTCTATTATGCTTTGATGGATGTACATACCCTGTTCCAAAGCTTCCATTTTGGAATAGGCAGAGAGGATGCTGGTAAAGGTTGTGGAGTCTAGCTTTAAACCTGAAAATTGCATTTGCTTGAAAGTTTCTAAAGCCTTTTCAATAGATCTAATTTGTGTATATCCTACAATTATTGCGGTCCATGAGACCACATTTCTTTGAGGCATTTTTTTGAACACTTCAAGTGCCTTGTCTATGATCCCACATTTAGCATACATGTCTACAAGAGCAGTTGCAACTACAATATCTTACAAAATTTCTCTATCCTTTATGCTTTGATGGATGTCCATACCCTATTCCAAGGCTCCTAATTTGGCACAGGCGGGTATGATATTGGAAAAGGTTTTGGATTCTAGCTTTAAACTTGCCAATTGCATTTGTTCTTCATTTATCATTCTAGATGTAATTTGGGCATCACTTATTATTTGGTCTGAATTAGTTTCCCACACTACATATCGCTTCTGAATCCTATCATTTTTCATACTCTTCAAAATCCTTGTTTACAGGCATGTTTTTGTGGTTGTGTTCTCTATGATCTTATATCTTATGCATTGTATTGCAATTACCATAATATAGTGTGTTTTTTATTCCTTGCTGAAATGCGCACGGCAACATTAATCTTTTACGCTTTGACTAGAGATTCTGGTGTATTTTCTAGATTGGAGAATTACGACACACATCTTTGTTTGTTATTTGGCCTTGATGAATTGCAAGTAAACACTATAATGTGAATGATACATACAAACTGCTTATCCCTCATGAATCCTATCATATATCATCATATCCTACACCCCTGTTCCCTTGTTTTACATGCATGTTTTTGTGACTTTAGTTTTCAATAATCTTATGTTTTATGTGTTATATTGTATTTACTATAATATGATGTGTATTGAATATGTACTAAATTATTTAGCTCTACAATATGAGTCCTGGAAAGTTCAATTATATATTCTTGTGTGTTTTCTATACTCGAGAAATGCTACCAATAATTTTGTTTGTTTGAGCAAGTATAGATTCTTGTATGTTTTTCTAGATTGGAGAATTGCTACCCACAATTTTGTTTGTTTGAAAAACTGCAAGAATGAGCTTCTATCTTGGAAGTGATATGAATGTTCATGATTGATATGATTCAAGTGTTTGAAGGATACATGATTAAGATTGACTTGTGTTGCTGCTTTCAATGATTTTTCAACTTGTAGTGATTCTTGTTCTCCATGGATTTGTTTCCCTTTGTGAAACTTTCCATCTCGGTGCCTTCATGTTGTCTTATTCTCCACATGCAATCAACAGGAGCTTTAAACGCTGCTTCATATTTAAGAATGATGTGCCCTGAGATTCTTTGTTTGGTAAAATTTTAGTATTTATGGTAACAAGTGCAAATTTTCTAGATAAGAAATATAGAGGATATATGTGTGATCATGATTACCAGCCATTTAGATGACTTATGTTTATGTGCCCAGTGATGCTAGTGACATGGCTCTATATATATATTATTTCACTCATAGGGAGAGTCAATGCATGCAAGTGATATCCTTGTGTAGTCATATGGAGAATGATATACCACACAATGTCTTTGTCAAGTGTTCATATGACAGAAAGACAATGATGTTTCCTATGACAAAAAGACAGTGATGTTTTCCATGTTGTTCATGCTTCAAAAAGATGATGTTGATGTTCTCTGGTATCATAGACTACCTTGATTATCTCTTCATGATGTTGATGAAAGTTTTGCAAAGGGACTTATTTAGTATTTTCCAAAGCTATAGTTCACATGATGACAAGCTTCATTCAAGTTATTCTACTATTTACTGTTGCTTCAAATTTAGATAGTGCATGGACACTATACCACTATCATATGACCTTATTTTAGCCAAGGATTGTCATGACATCATGCCTAATGTGACTGCACTCTCTAAACATTTATCAACTATCATGCTATGCTATAAGCACTATCCACCTTGGATCAATATCATTGTCCTTTAACAAATGTCCCTTCTCTAACCTTGTGAATATAAGGATTGTTGTTAGCTCTGTATTTGGACTATCATGCATTTGACAGGGTTGTTTCATGTCACGTGACTATCTTGGATATTCATGATTGCCTAATCCATGGATGTGACTGTCATACACTCTTCTAAAGGATTGCCTTACATTGGTGACTATGAGAGCATCATGATATTTGTCCTCTTTAATGGACTATTGACTATCATTCTTTTCTTTGCAGGTCTGAGACTTTATATATTCATAATGTATTCACAACATTATCACTGTCTTTAACGAAATGACTACCTTTGGTCTTTCATGGTTGAATTTTTTCCTTTATCCTCTTTTGACTATCTCACTTTGGTAAAGACTATCTTTCATCCCTTGTTGCCTTATGATTTGTCATATTTAACAATTGCTCATCATTAACTATCTTTCAGGCTGTGATCGATGCAAACATCATTCCTCCACTTGTTCAACTCCTTCAAACTATTGAGTTTGATATTAAGAAAGAAGCAACATGGGCCATATCAAATGCAACTTTTGGTGCTACACATGAATATATCAAGTATGTATTATTTTAACATATAATTGCATGTATATAAATATATTATTAATGTAATGGGTTTATCTGTAAAAGTAAAAATCTTAGGCTTACAATGTTAGGATGTGTTCTAGAGTGCTTACAATGTTGGAATCCATAGCTTTTTTGAAAGCACCTATTTTACGCTTTTAGCCATAGCAGCATGGCAATGAATTGTTTGATAAAATGCTTTGGTAGACATGTATGAAAAATGTGGTAGCATAGACAAGGCAGTGAATTGTTTGAATAAATGCCTCAAAGGTCATGAAGGTCAACTATGCACACCTAATGATCAACTATATATGTAAATTGTAATGCAATAAGGGTTACTGACATGTGAAGTATGTGCATCCCTCATCCACTAAACCTGCACGACTACATGCACCTAGAACCCAAGCAAAGCTTACAATGTTAGGATGTGTTCCAGAGTGCTTCATTAATTCAAATATTTTGAGAGGTTCCTTCCAAAATCTATTTTTTACACATTCTGCAATCAATCATTTCATTCCATGAGATGACATCTCTTTAAGGCATATCGGTGAGATCACGTTTTAACTCCTGTCGATGATCAATCCTCTCACTGATGAATTCTTCAAAATTGACCCTTTTCCCTTATCAGGGCATCGAAGGGACATGCTATTCTATTCCACCAAGAGGCCTTTCTCTTACCGATGGCTTTCTTCCTTGCAATACGCACTATTTTAGGGTTTCGGGGCATCAGAGGGACATGTTATTTTGTTCCACCAAGAGGCCTTTCTCTCGCCGATGATTTTCTTCCTTGCAATACTGAATAATTTTGTGTTCTTTGTGTATTCTTCCATATTTTGCGTATATGTCTATCAGGGCGTTTGCAAAACCTCACTTTCAATCATACTACCGTTTGTGTGTCTAGTCAAGTAGGTTGTGCAATGAACTGCCAATTTTGCTATACATGAAGGATGGGTTTAAAGAAAAATTTGACTACAGCTGAAATGGCAGAGCAGGTTGTTTATGCCCGTTTTCTTTTATCAGGAGAGGTTGGTCCAATTACAAATGTTGTATTTATGGGTATGGGTGAGCCATTGCATAACTTTGACAATGTAATGAAGGTTGCAGAAATAATGATCGACTGTCAAGGTATTTATTTTTATTTTTATTTTTTAATCATACTTTGATGGATATGTAAACTATTATTGAAGTCGTCTTTATGCTTGCTTTTATTTGATTTGGTTTGTATGTTTGTATCTATATGTGTGTGCTTATATTTTTATTTATTTCTATTTTCATGTTTGTATTGTGGTTCTATTTTGTTTGTTGATAGTTTGGTTCATTTATTTTTTGATTATTTCTTTCATATATATATATATGGTTGTATGTATGTGTTTGTGTGCATTTATATTTTTGCTTGTGTGCTTCTAATTTTTTTTTCTTCCTTTATTTCTTGTTGTGTCTCCTTGTTTTCTTTATTTTTTGGTTGTGTTTCTATATTATTTTGGTTCCTTTAATGTCAATTGGTTTTTTGTTTGTGTAGTTTTTATTTATTTATAGGTTTGTATGTATGTTTGATTGTTTTTTTTTGTGTTTGTGTGTATATATAATTGTATGCATTTTGTTTTTTTGTGTGTTTGTTTATTTTTTATATGTTTTTGCCCTTTATTATTAGTTTCCTTCTATATTATTTATGTCTCTTGGTTTAATCATTTGATTTATTATTTGTTTGCTTACTTTTATTCTTGCTTAGTTGTGTTGTTAATCTTTAATTAATTACTCCTTTGTGTTTTTGATAGTGTAATCCTTCCTTCATCACCTATGTTTTTGTGCCATCTTTCCACACCCCATCCCTCCCTTTTTATTCAATTCTTGGTCTACAGCTATTCATTTTACTCCTTATGCTCTCCTATATCCTGATGATGGATCACAGAATGTGATCTAAAACGTTGATGCAAAAAATGGAACACGATCTAAGCCAGAAACACTCAACAATAACATTTGGCTTTGAAGGTTTTCATACTTCTCTCATACATTACCTTATCTTTGTTTGCAAATACATCCTCAAGTTCAAGTGTTTATCACAGTTGGTTCAGTTTCTTTTGGTCCATTTTACTCAAGAGTCCCCATTTCATTTTAGGAACCCGTGCTATTTGGAGAAACTCCTCAAAATTTAAAATAATTGAAGTGTATTTTGTATACTTTTCCTCAACATGCTTTCTTATAGTTTCTTTATCTTTTATGTTGAGTCTAATTAATAAGTTTAATATTGTGTTGCAACTTGTAGGTGAGTATGTTGATATGATAAAGGCTAGCATTGTCGATCCTCTAAAAGTTATCAGAATTGCATTAGTTGATGCAGAAAAGTAAAACTATATATCTTTATTATAATTAGTGGAACTTGCAACTACAATATCTGATAAAAATCTACTTCCAAATATGCTTTTGATGGATGTGATATCTATTTCTGATACATTCACTATATCTAGTGCCTAAGTTTAGGGTGCCATAGTTGGAAAAGGAAAAGAAAATGTTTGAATTTTATCCTCTGTATTATTTGACTTTTTTGAGTTTTTGATGTGCAAATTTTGAAACCTTATTTTGCGGTTGTAGCTACAAATTGGAGAAGTGAAAGGTGAATACTAGCGAGGAAGAGTTTGGAGGAGCCAAAACCAATAGCGGCGGGAAATTTGTGGATTTGCAAGGGGATTAAATGGGTCAAGCCCCTATAAAAGGTTGTTGCCCTTCCAAAAGGACTGCAGTTAAGGAAGAGGAAAATAGTATAAGTATATGAAAATAGGAGTATTCTATTTATATAGTGTATGTAAGTTGTATAGTGTCACTGATTCATTGAATGTAACCAATGAGATTTTGATTTGCCAATGAGGCTTAATGAAGTAAATTTTCAGAGTGGTTTTTTTTCACTCATAAATATTGTTTTGTGGCTCCTCTTGATTTGTAATCTATTTGTGTTTGTGTCTGATCAATCATATTTGTTCAAACATTTTAGTCTTCATTTCATGGTGTTTTTTAACATTTGAATATCTATGATACTTGAAGTTTATATGTATAAATTTGTGAGGATTAATTAAGTTAGATTTGATTTGTAATAACTAAATATATGACTAAATACATGATTAAATATATGATTAAATATATGATTAAATTAATAACTAAATAAATGACTAAATAAATGACTACCATGACTAAATAAATGACCAGTTAACAACAATCAATGACTAAATTAATGACTAAATATATGACTAAACAAATCACTACTATGACTAAATAAATGACTAAATTAACAACTAAATAAATGACTAAATTAACAACTAAATCAATGACCAAATCAATGACTAAATAAATGACTATAATAGTTTAGTCATAAATTTGGTGGTATTATAAATGACCACAAATAAACCACTAAAATAGTCACGTGACTAAAATTAATGACTAAATATATGACCAAATAAATGACTAAATAAATAACTAAATCAATGACCAAATCAATGACCAAATTAATGACTAAAATTAATGACTAAATAAATGACTAAAATTGTATAGTCATAAATTTAGTGGTGTTATAAATGACTACAAATAAACCACTAATAGTCACGTGACTAAAGTTAGTCATTTATATGCAATTTTTGGTAGTTTATTTAGTCATATATTGTTGTTTGTGTAGTAATGCTTGCATAAAATTTTTCTAAGTTGTCTTCATCTCTTTTGGAATAACATTTGCTTCCAAACACTCTGAAGTACTTGACAGTAAGAATCATTCCATACCATAGCTCATAGGGAGTCTTTGTATTGTTTGCTCTTGCTTGAACTCTATTAAGTATATAAACAACAGTATGAATTGCTTCTCTCTAGTATACTTCTGATAGATTTTCCTCTTTCATCATTGTTCTTGCATCTTCTTGAACAATCATATTCTTTCTTTCAACCACTCCATTTTGTTGAGAAGTCTTAAGGGCAGACAAGTGCCTCTTTATGCCATAATTCTCAAAAAATATGTTAAACTCATTGGAAGTGAACTGTCCACCTTTGTCAGACCTCAAAAATTTGATTTTCATCTCCATGTCATTCTCAACCACAACTTTGAATTATTTAAACCAGTCTCTAGAGCTTCTAATTTTTCTTTGAGAAAAGTAACCCGTGTCATTCTAGAATAATCATCAATTAAAAACATGAAATATATGTCACCTTGAAGACTTCTTACTCTTGTAGGACCACAAAGATCTATATGCACTAATTCCAATAGTTCAGTAATAGATTGTTCTTTGACTTTGAAGCTTCTTCTTGCTTCCTTTCCAATTTGGCATTCTTTACAGACAACATTGATAGGCTTTGTAATCTTTGGTAGATCTCTTACAACTTGAATTGAACTGATTCTTACTAAGTTATCAAAATTGATGTGACACATTCTTTTATGCCATATCCAACTTTCATTAATCTGAGTCATAAAGTAGTGACCATTAGCACCCTTAAGCTAATAAACATTTCCATATGTTATTCTAGTAGAAACCACAGTTTTGGATCCTTTTTTGATCTCACATCCATCATCCTAAAACATAAGATTGTATCCTTTTCTACATATTTGTCTAACACTCAAAAGGTTATGTATTAAACCCTTACCATAATAGACATCATCAATATTATGCTTGCCATCAAAACTGATAGACCCTTTTCCACATATCTTAGCAAATGTATCATCACCAAATCTAACACATCATCCATCATATTTTTCAAGTTTAATAAACTCTCTTGTCATCGGTCATGTGATTAGAGCATCCACTATCAATGATCTAGTAGTTCTTCTCATATCTAGCATGAAAAGAAGATACCAAAGTAACCTCAATCTTATCCTTTGTCTCTAGAGGGATTTCCTTCACACATCTCTCAGAGTTAGTAGAAATTGATTCATTTTTTAAAGCCATGAACAAGAATTCATCATCATCATCTTCATAATCAGATTCATCATAAAAAATACTTGCATCTTTTCTAACATAATAGCTTTTCTTAATCATCTTACGTTTGTTTCCTTGTTTTTGTCATTCAAAACTTTGTTTGGACATCTTGAAGCATAATGACCTATCTTTCCACAACTGAAACATTTGAAAGGCAACTCACCACTGTAATTACCAATACCCTTCTTCATTCTCCTTACAAAGTTAGCTTCTATACCATCAAGATCCTCCTGATCTGATTCCTTGATCTCCTCTGATTTGCCAACCTTAAAAGCAGTCTCAGTTTTTGCACCACTATTTGTTCCAAATTCTCTCATTTCAAAAGCAGTTAAAGAGCCATACACTGATCTTTGGTATATTGATTCAAATTTTCAAATTCTTCAATAGCAGACACTTGATGACTATAGGATTTAGGAAGAGTTTTGAGAATTTTCTTTACTACTTCTCATTCTTTGCGTTCGCCACCAAGACTTCTAATGGAGCTAACAACTTCATCTACCCTCTTCATATAGCTTGTAACATTTTCTTCCTAATACATCTACAAGTTCTCAAACATGATTTTCATATTCTACATCTTAGCTTCTTTGACCTTATCATCTCCTTCATAAATTTTTTCTAACTTTTTCCAAATTTGTTTAGGAGTTTTTAGACTTATAACTTTCACCTATTCAAAATTTGTAAGACTATTTAATACAGAATACCATGGTTTACCATTGCTTTCATAGGTTTTGATCTCATCAGTAGTACTTGGACCATTTTTAGGTTCAGGATATCTAGTCTTAACAAACTTCCAGACATCATATCCAAGATAAACCAAATGGACTTTCATCCTTGTCTTCCATAATGCATAATTTGTTCCATCAAATATAGGGATCTCTTTCTTGTGCACCATCCCAGATCTACCTCAAGCAGTTAATCTTTCTTCTAAGGAACCTTGCTTTGATACCAATTGTTGTAGGCATAAGACAACTGAGAAGGGGGTGAATCAGTTGTACCTTAAAACTTCAAAACCCTCATACACATTCAGATCCACATAAATACAATTAACCTTTAATCTATTATAATGATTTAGCATGAAAGGGAGATAACAAAAACTTAAACAAGTCAACACCATGCATAAGAGAACACTAGATTTACATGGAAAATCCAAGATGGGAAAAACCACGGTGAGGATTAGCTCACAATATAAAGTAATATCAACATCAAATACAATGAGGCTCACTGCCGAAGGGCTCACTTCCAGAAAAGAAGATAGAGAAGAATGTTACACAGAGAAATCCACCACAATATCATCAACACCTTCACAACATGACTGAAGAATTGTAGAAACCTTCTGCTCACTGCATCCAACAATCTAACACAAAAAAACTCACACTACACTTTCCAAATTCATACTCTAACACTCTACAATTTGCATCATTCATATCTCTCTTTTTTGTATCTTCATCCCTCAACAACTCAACTCTTATTTATACCATCTTCAACCTTGAAACCATTCTCCAAGGTCGACTATGCACATCAACTGTGCAAATTCAAATTAGGTCAGCACCAAAACACTTATGCGGCAAATAGAAGTGAAGGTGAACCACACCATTCCTTATTCGGGACCCAAATCTATAACACCATGCCACAACACGCTTCTACAAACAATAAATAACCATTGCAATTAGTGTAAGCACTAAGGTCGGTCGTTACCTGTGCAAACACCATTAAAATTTTAAGTGCACACTTCCTTTGATTCAAAAACATCTTACGGACACCAAATGTCACATGAACATAACCTGGTATATTCCATAAACACCTTGAAATCCAACAAACTCCTTCGCAACAACTTCCACTTGAGAAATGTACACACCCAGTACACTCAAACAACTCTGCCATATATTGCAACTTAAGAAACTGACTTTTGAAGCACTAAACCTCAAACAACCTCAACTGAAGAAAGATACTAACACTATCAACACCCCTTCAAATCCATAAGACCTAAAACCAAACTGCGGAGAAACGCAGAGTAAAAAAATCTCCCAGACACCTCTGCAATACACCGTTCACACACTAGTGAACACAAGTTCTTCTGCACAACAATCCGGCACTCCAAATTTTGAATACAATATGTTTGAACACCTCTTATGAACATATCCAAAAAACATAGGAAAATCTTCAACGTAGAGGAAATGCAGAGCAACACTAGAACACTACTTTTCAACCTAGAACAACACTACAGTACATAGTTTCCTCTTTTTATCAAATTTTCTCAAAAGCACTTGGAAACCAAGCATCGGAGACACATCCTTATCATCTTCAATCTTTCCTCATCACCACCAAGCCAACTATAACATAGCAACTCAACCATATATCCTTAGATAGAAGCTTATCAAAGCAACACTAGAGGTTGACATCAATAGCTTACTAATGACAGCATAATGCAACTAATCAAAGCATGGATAACACCAACATACTCTTACAACAATCTTCTACTCATCAATGACAACACAAGCTTGTTGACATCAATGACAACACCAACAATTCATACTTGCAACAAAACCATGTACAACAAATTTAATTGATGCAACAACAAAATAAATCATGGCATGATCATCATATCAAGGAAAATAAATTTCATAGAGGAAAGTAGGCTTTTTTGTTTGACTCGAGATACAAAGATCTTAAGAGAAAGTTTTGAACATGTTGGTTAAGACCCTATGAAGTGGAAGAAGTATTTGATAAGGGATCCATGCATTTAAATCCAATTGATGGTGATTCATCATTGATGATTTTTGAAAGCAATTTGATCCTCTCAACCCTACTCATAGACTTAATCACAAAGTCAAATACCTTTTGTCCCTTTGCATCTTGAAGTTTATATGCATGTTTCTTAAAATCCAACATAAAGAATTTTTGCCTCCTTTTCTAATTCTTGCATCATTCCTAAACAAGAAAATATATGCTTGATATTTTTGTCATGTGAAGTGAGAAAGGTAAAGGGCTTTGTTATGATATGTCTCGAAAATAAACACAACTCTATAAAATAGCATACCACTTCAATTAAAAAATAACATTGCTTTGAACACTTAGCAACTCTAGAATCTTTTGTATGAATTTTTAATCATTCCATGTTGTATCGACAATTTTAAAAAATTCTTCCACTTGAGTTGGAATTCAAAAATGGATTTATTTTGTGATGTTTCACCAATTTCTCAATGATTGCCTTAGGTTCTAAAATAAACTTATGTTTTTCATCTAATGCAGGCAACTCTAATTGGATTGGACTACCGCATTTATGAGGATCTTTATAAGTGATCTTATTGAGCTCCTTGTAATATGGGCACATTTTCCATATATCATCCATTTTGTTAAGCATAACCATAGAGGATAAATAGGCACCCTTGTTGGGATGAACAATGATTCTTGGTATTCATTGATTGTCATGATTATGGTCTCTAACTAGAGGTATAACCTTGGATTTTTGAAATACTTGTTGATGGTGTTGAATAATCTCTTCTTCTTTTTTGTCAATCTTGAGTTGTCGCATCTTGTGCTTCTACTAAATGTAGTTGTGCCCCTATATTATAGAAACCTTTCTTAAGCAATTTCTCCATCTTATGAGAGCTAATGATTTCACTTGGTGGTGATCATATCCCCAAAAGTCCATACTTTTTTCCATGTATACTAAAATCCATGGATAAGTTTTAAAATTTTGAAATATATAGTTCCTAATTGTTTAAGCCATTGTACACTGAAAACTACATCCACTCTCCTAATAGAGATATCAAACATTTTTTAATTTAATTGATAACTTTTCCATTGAGAGTTTTATGTGATGTCATTTACCACTACAAGAGAGTTGTTTCTCATCAACTATCATGACTTGAATATTAGAGACTGGATAAACAAAATTATTGAGCTCATTAACTAATCTTCTATCAATAAAGTTGTGTGTTACTAGTATCAACCAACATTTCCACATTTTTTCTTTTTAATATTACCAATTACTTTGAGTGCTTGTGGTGCATTTGTTTTATGTGGGGAGATAGTAGTAAAAAAATTTTGGAATCCTCATTCTTAAATTGTACATTTGGTTCCTTTTTAGGTACTTCTCCCTCTTCTTCAACCTCATTTTTTTCTTGCTACTATAACACTTATGACCCCTTGAGCATTTGTTGTCACAATTCCAACAAAAGGCCTTTTTTTGTCTCTTGTTGAGGAGAGAGCTTGCTAATTTGTCTAATGCTAACAAATTTGTCTATATTTTTGTTAGCAAGATTAGTCACATTTTTATCATTTGCTTTTATAGTTTCATCTTTTACGAAACTTTTTGGTGATGTTTTGTTTTTCAAAATGCAATACTCGTTGCATAGTTTTTCTAATTATAGAGGGTTCCAACAAACAAACATCATATTGAATTTGGTCCTTAAGTCCATTGATGTGCAATTGTAACCTTTAGTAAGGTGCCATCTCAGATGGTCAAATAGTCAATCTCAAATGCTCAACATTATATTCAACTACAAACTTTAATTGTTTTAAATTTGTTAGTTGAGTAAAATAACTTCTAATGCATGATTACTCATAGAAGTTGTTAAATTCATTACTAAATTCTTTCTAGCTTAACATTTTCCCTCGCTTGTCACTTAGCTTTTATTGGTACCATTGAGAAGGTCCTCTAATCCTAAAGATGGCATGGCTTCAATTGTGTTTTTATTTTAAGATTTATTAAGATAGGATACTATGTGGTGTGAGAAAGAATTTGATATTTGTGTTTTGACCAAATTTTAACCACTCGTTTAAAGAATGTATATTGTATCTAACAATAAATTACAAAAAAACTAATTCCACCTAATTTTCTATAAGCTTTCCAAAAATATAATATTTATTTTTTATTTTTTAATTTGCGACCTATAAAGCCAATTAATGGTATATCATAAAATTTGAATAACTTGTGAAATGATTACCATAAAGGTTGGGAGAATTAACCCGAAATAATTGATACCACTTGTATGATATTTCTTTGAGGTATAGTGAAAATATCTTTGTATTCAAAACTTTAGAGTTGAAAGTATGGAGCTGTCTTGTGGCAACTCCATAGTTTTGTAAAAGTTTGAATTTTTTCGAAGACTTTATCTAGTGTATAAACTCAAAAAAATCGGTTTGAAATTCACAATGGTCTCTAAGTTATGGTGGAAACAATAATATTGGCCTAAATTGTAGCTCTAATACCATTTGATATGATATTTCTTGAAAATAAATGCAAAAAATTGTAAAATAACAAACCACTTGGAAGGGGTGACCTCAGTGTTCCACGGGGTTTCGGGGACGGGGACGAAGACGGGGGGACGATAGGGGACGTATTTCGGGGATGCTGGGACAGGGGGGTCTAAGTTTGGGGGCGGCGGGGGATGACAAGGTGTTGAAATACATATAGTACTTGAAAAAATAGTTATAAAAAGATGCATAAGAATTATACATCTTGGAGACTAGGAGTCCCCTAGATGTCTTGAGGACACCCTAGCATCTACGAAGTCCTAGTGGCGTCTTGGAGACAGTGACACTGGTGGTAGGATGGTGGCACTGGTGGTGGGCTAGTGGGGAGACGTCGCCCCCCAAGTCCCCAATTCTTCGAGACGTCCTTGTCTAGGAAACACAGGGTTTTTTTGGGGGGGGACGCGTCCCCGTGGAACACTAGGTGATCTCCAATAATAAAATAATAATATATGAACTCAATATTTGATAACATAGCTTGGGAGAACCATCTCCTTATTTATAATCTTATCTATAAAGGGTCATCCCCCTTAGCTTAATTAAGAGGGATTAATGTATTAACTATAATTAGCATTAAGATTAAACATGTCAGAAGTGCTTATCCTTAGAGCACCCTAACTTTGTGTTTCTCAAAATCCTATGTGGAAATTTCAAATCACTCCAAATTTTGTACAACAGTTTATTTGGCAACTCATGTGCTTCTATATTTCATTTTAAGGCCACATCATCAAATATGATGCCACATTAGCATGCTTTTTGTTGAGGTATCCAAAAAAGCCCCCAAAAAAAGTGAGACCAATAGTGGTGCACTAAGTCATGTTTTATTGGTGCGCTGATGTGGCATCACATGATTTGTCACTTTGTGTGCTTTATGGATAAAAAGTGTTTTGCAATTGGATATTAAAGTGCTCCACTATGCGACCCACTAAGGACTACTTCTATCTCCACTATTGGACCCTACTCCATTATGGGCCCCTCTCCCCTAAATGATACTATGATCATAGTAGGCTTATCCAAAACTTAGTGCAAAGACAAGGGCACCTTGTCTCCCTATCCTAGCTACATCATTATTGTCAACAATTAAAAATTGTGTTGTATCAAAACTTTCCCATCAAGTTCCAGGGTTGTGATTGCAATACAAGCAGATTAAAAAGTCAAAAATAATCGATCTCCACTATAATTTTGTCTGGTTCGCGTAGAAATCAAAACCAGTATTCAAGGTTGTCATGTTTTGGGCATTTCTTAATTTGCTTCAAAGACACTGAACTCCAAACATGTGATCATGAGTTCCATTCAAAATCTCGATAACAATTCCATTTTTATCTGGCAAAAGTAGAAAGAACCCTATTTAGCGACATTTTCAGTTTACTCGGCAAGGATGTTTTACATATACAACATGAAAATCAGATACAAATATGTAAATTTGGATAAGTACTATAAAGAATATTTCTATTATCAATCGAGTTAAGACGCATTACAGAGATTTGCCTTCAGAAACCTTGTCTGATTACATATAAAGGGACAGCAAATACATTGCTCATTTTCCTTTCCAGAGGTCACCTTATTGTTAATGGAAAGCAATGCATGAACCAGGATTAAGTCTCCTCTTATGTGTTACAGAGTAAACGAAAAAATTCCAGGTGACAAAAATTATTTTGGAGATAATATATTTTGCAAAATTGTAAAGACAGCCAGTTAGTGATAGCCATACAAAAGCAGTCCACATTTAAATAGTTTTATACTTCCGGTGTCTTCTCGACATTGTCCTTCCAATTAACTTCAAAACTTCATCTATCAATATCACCGGAAATGAAACTACCATAACTAAACACCACTCGCTAAAGCTCAAGGGTACAATGCCAAAAATGTTGGCAAGAAACGGTACATAAAGGATCACAGCATGAAGCCCAAAAGAAACGGACATTGCCAACATTAGCCAAGGATTAATCCATGGTGGCATGGTGAGCAGACTATTATCCTCAGACAGGGCATTAAGTGAGTTGAACATCTCGATGGCCACTAGTACAGAGAGAGAAAGAGTTGTTGCTTTGACTTTTCCATTTGAAAAATAATCACAAGGATTGGAATCAAATGAAAGAATTCTCCCACCAGCTGAAAATGGCGAAACACTAAAACCTTCCCAAGATGGGCATTCACTCCATGAGGTGAGCTGCGAAAATGTTACCAATGTGTGGCCATCTGCAGATAAGTCTATCCCTAAAAATGAATCATGTGTAAACCACAAAGCAAATATACCAACCGTTGCAAGCCCCACATATAAACCAATGACCTGCATTCAGTGGAGAGTTAGAAAAAGATTTAAAATTACTTAACAGCCAAAGTTTAAATCCAATGTCAACCAAAACATAACTACAAATAAGTGGTGGAGCAATAGAAAACTGGATACCATGTAGCGGAAAAACACCCAGGCATTAATTAGGGCATCATCACTTTTCCGAGGTGGTTTTCGCATAATATCTATGTCAGAAGGATTAAATCCAAGAGCTGTTGCAGGAGGACCGTCTGTGACCAAATTTACCCAAAGAAGCTGCACTGGTATCAAGCCATCGGGCATGCCTAATGCAGCAGTTATAAATATAGAAGCTACCTCACCGATATTTGATGATATCATGTACCTACAGAAGATATATCAAATAAGAAGAGTCATAAATCTCCTCCATTATTCCTAAACCATAATGCAGTGTATTTGACTAGGGGAAACATCTCTCGTGAACTATGAATCCAGTATGATTCCTTTTCAAAGTTCTTCTCATAGTTGTAATCAGAAACAGAGTTGCCTACCTTATGAAAGCTTTCATGTTATTGTAAATTGAACGACCTTCTGAAACAGCAGCAACAATAGTGCTGAAATTGTCATCAGCCAAGACCATATCTGATGCTTCCTTAGCAACCTGAAATAAAGGGAAAAAGTTGAATATATGATTATGATATAGCCAATACAATGAAGCAGATTCATTTTTATATAACAACTATACTCACGAATTATAAATAATGACAGCAGTGTCTGCTGTTAACAAAGGCAACAGTGATAATCTCTAATCACAATAACAATAGTCATGTTCAATATTCACAAGGTTTTCAAATCAATTATACCAAGTGTCTTCACAACTATAGATAACTACATTCTTTTTTGAAAAAACAGAAGAAATAATTGCCATTGCCCCTTGGCAACAGACCTAACTGCTATTCAATAATGGCAGCAAGAAATCTTAGCAGCTAATTACACTGCTCAAGGTGTATAACCAAGGTTGCCAGGAGATCAGTACTGGTACAGGAGACTGGTACAGGTACTGGTACATTGATTTTTGAAAAATAGGAGATGGGGGTACTTGGAGACGCCATTTTTAATGTAATTTAATATATACAGAAATAAAGAGAGGAAAAAGCACAGATATGCTGGAAAAAGCTATCAGATACCCCTGGTTGCATGAAAAAATACAGTTGACAGGAGATAATAAGCTTGCACGACAGGTAAACAGGGACAAAAATGATATCATACGCTGCGATTTAGGTTTTTTTTTCTGTTTTTGTTTTAGGCAAACTCCAATATGGGAAACACATCCCAGAGGGTCAGAGATGCATCTCACTGCAACTATGTGTATAACCTACTTATAAATGTTCCAAAAAAGAATGATAAAAAAATTGCAGGTCTGACAGTTATATAGAAAAAATAAAAATAAAAACTAATTTATTGTGACATTACCGGTGATATATTACCAATAATATCACAATATATTGGTGAAATTTTCGGTCAATATCATGGTCAACAATTTTTTGAAAAACACATGATATTTTCAAGAAAATGTCACAAACCTTTCCAACAAAAGATATGTCAGATTATATCGTGATCTTTTAAAGATATTTGCTTCTATGCTCTAAAGTCTAATCCATGCAAATATGATGCAAACACTGCTAACAGCAGAGTAATGATCATCTTTGATATTCAAAAGGAGTATTAATCCATTTAATTTGGGCATATGTATTCACAAAGGCTGAACAATTTGCCCAAGATATTGGTAGTGGTCAGACACCCTATACAAAGTAAATTTGTTTTACCATAAGAGAGCCATAAAGCTGTGTATGCTGCAGGATCCATTTATATCAGGGGGATTTACATATGATAATTGATGCGACCCCATTGTTTTCATCTAGCTCTACTGTATTTTGGAACTTTCTGCTAGGGACCAATATCACCAAAACAACTTATGAAAATTCTAATAAACTATGAAAAGATCTTAGTTTATATGTCTCAGTATACTAAGGATTGGATATCTAGTACTCAACATCAGATCTGCAATGCTAAGAATAAAAAATAAAGAGGATCCAAGCCCAAATGTGTACACAAACGGCATGTAATGATAAAAAAAATATTAAAAAATATGTTTACTACAAAAGAATGGAATGGAGATAGATGAGTTTACACACATATATAAAAAAGTGCAAGTAGTTATCAGTTGGGAACTATTTCTACGTTATCACCACAAACCTTAGTTCTCACAAGTCAGAATAATGTTGATAGGCTTTTAATTATGAGAATGATCTTTAAAAATTACTATCTTACTAGTAGATAAACAAATATTTGCATTCCTTCCAAAATAAAAGGAAATAATCATGGAAGAGGAAAAAAACAACTATCAAACAAGAATAAAAGAATCTTCAAAAGACAGAAGACCAGCATACCTCTGTACCAGCAATTCCCATTGCAATTCCAATGTCTGCAAGCTTTAAAGCAGGTGCATCATTAACACCATCTCCAGTCATTGCTACAACCTCACCAGCATCTTTGAGCATGTGCACTATATCCTGCTTATGCCTAGGTTCTGCTCGAGAGAAAACACGACCACCAGGCTTTGCCAAAACTTCATGACGCTTGCTCAAGGGAAGTTCCATAAATTCTCTTCCAGTAAAACTTTTTCCGCTAAGATCCTCTCCTTCATAAAATACACCAATATCCCGACATATGGCTTCTGCTGTGAACTTGTTGTCACCAGTGATCACCATTACTCGAATACCAGCTTCTCTACAATCTTTTATTGCTTCATGAACTTCTTCGCGAGGAGAATCCTATCAATTTGGAATAACTCATGATACTGTGTTAACTGACATGAATGCAATAGGAAGAATGCTACATACCCAAGAAGAATTCATGGAAAAGAAAAATGTGAAATGTCTGAAGTACGAAATTTCCCAAACAGTACACTAGTTCAAAGTTAAAGGAAAACGAGGGCAGAAGATGAAATAGACAAGCATTGCCTTGAAAGTGGCAGAACTTACTCTCAATCCAACAAGACCAGCAAAGATTAACTTGTTCTCTATCTGAGAATAATTATCTGGGTCCAACAATTTCATATGAGCAGGATGATTCTCTCCATCATAATCGTTAAACTCTCCCAAATCTTCTTTATATGCAAGGCCTAAACAACGCAAAGCCTTAGAACTCATTTGGTGAAGCTTCATTAAGAGTAACTCCCTAGATGCATCATCCATTTCAACTATGGTTCCATCTGCTAATTGCTGAAAAGCACTTCTTTCTAATACATTTTCCATAGCACCCTGCACAAAAGTTAATACATTAATATCACCAAATAAGTGCAGTCAAGACTCAAAACTGTTATACCAGTAAAAAGCTACAAATCATAAAATGCTGCTAAAGTCCAAAGCACTGTGAGATGCAAATATCCAAATAATTATTCTATGTCTGTATGAATCTCTGCTCTATCAAATATGAACTTATGCACCTAGATCTATAAAGGAAATATTGCATCAAAGGTTCTAGCAGATATATGCGACTCTCAATTTCAAGTCACAACAAAATATGCATTGAGGAAGCAGACATCCCATCATTTACCATAATCCAGTAGCCTGATGCAGCAGCCAGGTAGAAATAATGGAAGAAATAAAGTGCATAAAACTAAGGCAATTATACGACTAAGATTGTGTGACTTTGATAAATGAAAATCAACCAAATCTGACAATTATAAGAAGAGATTATATCTACTTTATGTCAGGTTCCTCTAAATACAACTTATAATGACATCCTTTAAAACCATGCTCATGGACTGCATTACACCAATTCATATTTTATGATCTACAATAACATATTTTATATCTGCTTTATGTCAGGGTTCTCTGAATACAACTTATAATGATTTTCTTTAAAACCATAGTACTTCCAAGATCATAATTCCATGTTCACCAAATACTGCACACGTATCCAGTGATGCTGGGCATCCTAGGCAGATTAGACATGGAGCCATTGAAGAGCTTGTCAAACCTTATGCAATCTTCACCATTGGGCTTGTCAAGATTCAGATACCTATAATTCAAAACTGCTATGGTCAACCCACAACATGTAGTACCACTGGGTGCTGACATTGTTGTGGCCTTCCTCCTCAGAGAGGCAGAGCCCCACCTATGACTCAACAGCCAGATTTCAAAATCACATTTTGTTCAGTGCAACTTAAAAATCGGAAGACAAAGAATCACATGTAGAAGAGCAACCGTTCTGTGTTCCATAACAGTGCTTTAGCCCTCACACCCTTGTAACATTACGTATGCATATCTAGAATCTAGATAGATACTTATCATTGGAGTTAAGAGGACAGTAGTAGCTAGTGAAAGTTAAATAACCATACATCGCCATTGAGAGCATACAAAATGCACATATTAATAATGCTCTGTATCAGCTCTATTGTATGTCCTGTTTTTCACAACTTAAAAGTTGCTTCTCATTTCAACACATTGTCTAACATTGCTTCCACATATAACACATCTAGGTTCTAAGAGTGTTGTCCCCCAGATATCACCCGGGATCAGGATAACTAAAGTGACTGGATAAAGAGTGTTTTATATATTTTAGTACATCAACCAAAGCAGACAATTGTAAGAAAAGAATGTGCACTTTATGTGGTTTAAGTGATGATTAAAGCAACTGGATAAAGAGTGACTGATATAGAATTCACAACCTTAAAAAAATTATTCTTAACCAAATACAAACCTTAACTAGGAGGCGATTCTGTCCAGAAAGATCCCTAACAATAACACCCATAGATTTCCGGGTTCGATCAAACTCCAACGAAGCCAATCTCTTTGACTTTTGTATCAACTGATCACAATAAACTGCATTAAAGCAAAGACAGCAAGTCAACAAGTAGAAAAAGCACATAGAATATAGTTATTGTGAAATATCAATGAAAATCATGACCATCAATAAACAAACTGCTGGGTCATAGCAGAATTTGGGCATAGGTACTCACCTAATTTTACCGTGCCATTCTCAATAGTATAGTTGGCAATATCATTTCCACCATTGGCAATGTTCATCGCTTTCAAACCAGAGATTCCCATCTTTTCAACAAAAACCTTAATATAGCACAGAAGATGGAAACGTATTATATTTTAAATGATGTATAAAAAACCATAAGTACACTGTAACATTAGAAATTCCTTTTGATTTTTAATTAATAGGAAGGGAATTCTACGTCCTACATGTAAACTTGAGATTGCCTAATCTTTTTGTTCTTTTCTCCTTATTGATTTTTTGGTTGCTGTTAACAAACATGAAATTTTATTTTGTACTCTGGAGTTCCACCTAATATTCTATCTAAAATGATTCAAAACCTATTTAGCAATGGCATTTATACATGTTAAGCCACAAAAACAGGAATCAAGCTAACCTTCAGAGCTGCCTCCGTTGGCAATCCAGTAGCACGGAACTGGTGACTCTGACAAGAAATTCCTGCATCATTGCAAATTGCAGCTATTTCTGCTAGAGTTTCCAAATTTGCACTCATACGTGCAGGCCAATCTAAGATACTCCCATCAGTGGGGTTATATGTTGTTCCTTCCACATGAAATTCTTGAATTGAACTGACAGTGTGACCTGGGGTTACAAATTGAGTTACTGACATCTGATTTGTTGTAAGTGTGCCTGTCTTGTCAGAGCAAATCACTGTTGTACAACCCAATGTCTCAACACTAGGGAGCTTCCGCACAATGGCATTCTTTTGTGCCATCTTCCGAGTCCCAAGGGCCAAACAAGTAGTAATGACAGCAGGCAATCCTTCAGGTATAGCAGCAACAGCCAAAGCCACAGCAATCTTGAAATAATAGGTACATTTCTCAAATGAGAACCTAATATTTTTTGGCCAGCCATCAACAACTTCCCATGAGAGAAAATTTTTATAGCTTATGATCCACACTAGAAGACAAACAATTCCAATGGCTTTTGTCAGACATTCCCCAAATTCATCAAGTTTCTTTTTCAAAGGTGTATCATCATCTTCTAAGGAAGCTTCCTGGATTTGTGCTTGAATTTGTCCTATTTCTGTAGACATTCCAATGTTCACAACAATGCAAGTACAGCAACCATTGACAACAGTAGTTCCTGCAAAGACCATGCATTCTTTAGCTTGCAACTCACAGTCATCCATAAGGACTTTGTTTGTGCTTTTAATAACCGGATGGCTCTCTCCAGTGAGAGAGCTCTGTTCCATCCTCAAGGTTGATGTTTTCAGGGATGCAATTCGCATGTCTGCAGGAACCTTGTCTCCTACCCTCAGTTCAACTATATCCCCTGGAACAAGTTCTCGGGCTGGAAGATGTGGAATATCATGGCCATCTCTCAAAACCTTTGCTTGCTCAGATTGCATTTCTTTGAGAGCTTCTAAAGCCTTCTCAGCATTAGTCTCCTGCCATACTCCTACAGTGGCATTAAGCATAAGGATTAAGAGAATTACCAAAGGCTCCACATAGGCTGTCATGCCCCCCTCACCAATGTCATTTTTATCCACGTAGGCAAGAATAAATGAAATGAAAGCTGCCCCCAAAAGTATTTTAACTAGTGTATCATCAAATTGTTCTAGGATCAGCTTCCACAGAGGCTTTCCATTTTCCTTCTGAAGCTCATTCCATCCATATTTTTGTCGGCGTTTCTCCACTTTCTGATGGCTTAATCCTTTTTCTAAACTCACATCATATTCTTTCAAGCATTCTTCCACTGTTCTGGACCAAGCACAGAATGGCTTATCCTCCATGGATCCAGTATTGCACAATCAGCAAATCAAAGAATCTGAAATGAAATAGATTTTTCCACCATTAAGAAATACTATGATATGTTCTAAAAGTTAGTCTGCTCTCAAAACAACTTTTGAGTCATAAATAGGAATCTAAGAATCTCCTTCAATTAAGAAAAAAATTATAAACAAGTCTACACAAGTTCAAAAACTAGTCTACGGTCAAGCAAACATTTCTGTCATAAACAAGAATTTTAGAATCCCATTGAATCAATAAATAAAATTATTTTGAATGGACATGAAACATAGTCGTACAGGGAAAAAAACATTGCAAATTTGCATCCAAAAAGGTTCAAAAACCTACACCAGCCGCTCTACAACTGTTTCAATCCAAATGTCATTCTACAAGGAATGTGCTTACTCGAATTAAATGCAATTAGAAAGAGCATTGTTATACATCATTACAATTTACACAAGGAATTCTAATTAACAAATATTGTTACACCATCATTACAATTTAAATAAGCAGCAAACAGCTTCATCACCAAGTGACATCAATACAAACTGCAAAATATTTTACACAACAAAGCAAAACACTTCAGCAACAAGTTGTATATAGCATAAGGTTGTTCCGAAACAAATTCAAAAGGTGGAAACCCTCCAACAATTTGGTTTCACTAGAAGCAGTTTTACAATGCTTTTTCTACAATCACTAGAGTTTGAATTTACATCAAGGAATTTCAATTAAAGATATCATTAAATAATAAGCAGCTGAACACCCCAACAAATTGGTTTTGTTAGATGTAAGTCTCAAGTGCTTCTCCGAACATCATTACAATTTATATTAAGAATTCCAATTAAAGAAATCATTAAACAATAAGCAGCTAATATCTACAGGAACCAACAGGATATTGAATTCAAATCACTCAAGATATTTCACCATGATAAAACTCTTTAAGAAAAGAAACATGAAAAGTTATAATGAACTATTGTGTGGCAACAAATTCCAAGTTCAAAAAATGGCAAGCCCTAAAAAGCAAAAGTAATAAACTTGCTCTTAAAAGGTTTAAGGGCCTCAAAACAATGAAGTATCTATTTCACCATAGCAAAGAATATTTATTGGCGTTAACAAATCCTTCAAAATCTGATGCACCAAGAAAACAATGACCCTTAAACAAGTCCATGAACATTTATAACACCCTTCGGGTGTTACATAAACACTACCCTCCAAACGCCCACGACTGTATCTTTGGGTTCGACAAACAAATGAGATTTTTTAATAAGCTAGAATAGACATGCATAAACCCAATCTGATTGCGATAGGTGCATGTGCCACGCCCACAATGGATAACCCACTTCTCTAGGTTGTGATGTTGCTCCAACTTACTGCTAGACCACAACCCAATACACAAAAAATATATCACCAAAAAAGAATCCAAGATACAGATCTACTCCAATTAAATGAAGTTCATATGTTATTCCGCGAATTCTTCCCCGTATTCCTGTCTTCAGAATTTGGTTGCGGTTTTGTTACCCACCCCCACACTGAAGATGATACTATGAATAATGTTAGTATATACAAAGTTTCAATCTCCTCCAGTCTATAGCAGTTGAACTGTTATGCCCATAATCCGTATGCTATCAACTTCAGTATCTGTGAGTTACATGCCATAGAGCTTGAAGATATAGAAGTGAATAAGGGTTATAGGCATAACGCAATCAAATTCTCATTTTTCAAGAGAGATAATGTTTCCTATAAATCTGCTCTATTTCTCAAACAAACCGAGACTTCTGCATAACTGCTCTACATACAAAATATCGTTAAGTTCGATACATTAATTTCGATTTCCACCGAATCTCAATCTCAATCAAACCAATACATCATAAAAGCAAACAAAAATTTAGGATACTTATCCAATTGTTTTTGGAAAACATACCAAACAGAATACCATCCGTGCCTTATCCATTTTCAGCAAATCCAACCAAAGAAAAATTCAAATTACAACAGAACCTACTCATTCATTACACTACGAAAACATTTCAAAACGAAATCAAAGCGGGAGAAAAAAAAAAGAAATGAAAACGCAGGCTAATTACCGAAGCGTGCAGCACAAGCTTCGGCCTTGCGACTACCAATGTGCACTACAACAGCACTCACTGTACAAATCTCTAAACAACCCCTAAATAAGCATTGCCATAAAGCTTTGGCCTTGTAAAGACTAGGAATAACCTACCAAGATGCAGAAAGCAAAACTATTTCTGGCTGGCCGCTCTCTCTTTTACACAAGTCACATTTCTATTCGCATTCTTTGCTCAATCTTCGTCAAAAGGAGGACAGATGTTTATGACTGGCAGAGCCGAAAACCTGAAAAAGATGCGAATCCAACGTCAAATAAAT